>JAPVRG010086800.1:0-19730 GCA_029783565.1 Rhagoletis cerasi
CAATTTAACATATTATTCTGCTGTTATTTAATTTTGTTTATTTTTTTATAAAAATATAGTTCATTCTTTACCAAAACCCTCGTAAATCCAAGTTTCAATCTTTGTGTAATATTTAAAAGAAAATATTGACAACTCGTACTTTGACGATAGATAGTCGCATTGTGTGCGGACCTGTCAGCGTATCGTCATCGTCGCTGTATGGAAAATTAATGTCGCGCCGATGACGATACAATGACGAGACGAGCCGTGTGCGGAGTGCCTTAGCTTTGCGCTTCAGCTGCTGGCATAAGCGACATGCTCAGGCTCACCTCGCAGTATCGCTCTAAAATGCCAAGTGACTTCCTTCAGCGCTTCCCTTTTCGCTGCCATCACTCTCACGATTCGAGCAGGCATTTCAGGAATTGTTTGCTACGTGCGCCTTTCGCTGCTCATTTCGTCGTTCTGTCGCTCGGTCAGCTGGCTCGTTGACGAATTTCTCGCTACTGTAGTTACTCCTTGTTCGCTGACTCGTTCGGTCGGCAACTCCACTTTGCTTTCGCTCTTTCGCTTCCTTTTATCCCAATATTCGAGAAAGTCAACGGGAATCCTTCTATATACCACCAATGCTGCACACATACACGCACAAACATAGCCATAGACATGGAGTCTCGAAAACTGGGATACGTAATGCGATATGTATTATTTAAATATTACTTCAAGCACGTTATTTGAGAGTGTATTGATTTTTTCATTTCCATATCCTTGCGCTCGTACTTTGTGTGCTTGTGTCTCATGATGTGTTCCAGCGGAAAATACTACTTTGGCTATAATACTTTTGCTATAATTGTTTTCAACTCATACCACACACACATAAACACACACACGCACACACACGCGAATACCAGCTCGCACCAGCACTGCCATATTCACTTATCCACTCTGGAGCTCGTTGCGCGTTAATGAATTATATAATTTAGCAACATACTTTCACTTAGAACACGTTCCAGTTGCTTTTTTCTCTACTCTACATATCGCAGCGGAAAACCCATTAGCTTGGAAATCGGGCTTTTCCGTTAATATTCCAAAAAACAAAGCACTAAAATCACATAATTGGCATTTTTTCGGTAATTTTGTCGTTTATCAGCCTAGGAGTATGCCTTTTTCTATATGCTATATGCACAATTTGGGCCACTGGCTTCAGTCTATGTAGATTGAGGAAAGCACTGTTTGGACCGTCTTGTTAACGTTTTTCTTCCGCAAACTCGTTTGAACACCACCAGTAGAAAAGACAAACTGAGCTCAGACGAGCTCGTGCATGGAAAATTTCGCCCAGAAATTTTTGAGGGCATGAAACTAGGCGCAGCCGAGCATTTAGTGAGAATAAGAGAGCATGGGAAAAGCTTATTGATTCTACAAATTTGTGGATTTTAGCTCACATGCCGATGCACTCTGAGGCGACAAGTGGTGGGTGCACGTGAAATCGTGTCAATTTGCCGGCTGCCGATGGTTTGTTTACATGCCCGAATGCTTAACGCAATGTTGAATTTTGCGGTTAAAAATGATGTCAATCAGGGTTGAAATTTGGAAGAAAATTAAGATTCAGAAAAAAAGCTTTTACCACCAAGTGGAAAGATTTTGGATTTTTGAAAGTCGAAGGGAAACAGACCGAAGCCCATTTTTATAGTAGGGAGTTAACTCACATTTGGCAGTGAAATTTTAATTTTCGTACTGAAAATCGACTAAGCAGGCGTTAGAAACATTAAGAACGAAATTTTTCAAACAGTATTCGTTTAGTTTCCCTCTCTTTTTTGTTTAGTGCGCATTATTTTTCTGAAGTTTTGAAACAGGTGTTTCAGCAGCCGAATATTTAATTGTCAACCGTGTAACTAGGTATAGTGTAGGCCATTTTACTCACAAGTAAAAAATCTCTTCATTTAACTACACTTTCCGCCACTTTTTCGGATTCGCATGCTCTCTCAATCGCAACCAGCTGACGCGCATGCGCCAATCTTCCGTCTTTGTATACACAAACAGTGGAATCAGCATATTGGCACACAGCAAAGATGTGGAGACGCTCAACTAGGCCGTGAGGCTTTGTTTATACAAAAATGCGATGCAAATGCTCGAAAGCGCGTGCCATGCTGCCCTGATTGCCACATCCGTCCTGTGCTGCAATGTCTGTTTACCACCCGTGAATCGTTTTTCCATTTACTGCCACTTTATTCCCGCATCGCCTACAGTGCTTACTCTGCAATGTTTGTTCTGTCATCTGCAGTGCGCTTTGCATACTTTTAGGCTGTGGAACCGACATAAACCTTTTTATTTTTGGTGACTACTCTGGCCCGAGAGGAGGTCGTGTGCTTCGCGACGTAGCGGGACTGCAATGCCAAAAAGCGCCAAGTATACAATTAGCCGCGCCGATGAAGAGAAATGCAATAGTGAAAGCGAACAATGCAAATGAAAGGAAAATTTTGTGCTTTGTTCGTATGGCGTATATAGAAGGGGGAGGGAAGAAAACGCTGCAGGCAGGCGGTCGTCACAGACGGTTTGCATTTAGGAAAAGTTCAGTTGCAGTTAAGCGTATAATAAAATTGAAGAGCTAATAAAAAAGCGGTTAAAACATTTAACTACCAGTGCGCCTGAAAGTATGTCAAGCTTAAAAGTATGTAACATCATTCTGATGGAATGCGGCGACTGCTAATGCGCTACGATAATTTTGTCGCCATCAAATGTTGAATTTTTAATAAAGATAACTAACCAAAAGAGAAAGACCTCTTATCCACCTGCCCAGGAACCAAACACATGACGTTGACGCGATGTAATTAAAAATTGATATTTTATGACCCCCACTGTTGTCATTAGGGATATACTCCTTTGAGCGTGCTTCCTTCGTGTGTACGCGCTTGTTTGTGTAGCAGGTTCCTTCCTGGTGGGTTATGTTAAATGTTCGCTATTCGTTTCCTGTGCATATTCCGAGAGGGCAATGAACGCTGGCTGTCGTTTTTTTAATTGCAAAGCTAAGAACCTAAAGACAGCAGTCGGCAGACAGGCACCCAATGCCAAGCCGGTACATAGAAGTGGAGTTAAAAGCTCAGTTAGAGAGCGTCAGTCTTTTTAATTATGAATAAGTCGTTCGTAAAAAATTCAGGCGCAGCAATTAGGGCTGCTGAACCTCATGGACGGAAAGTAAAAATGTAGTACCCCTACTTATGTCTTATTACGAGTATAATTATTTCACAGTGTGATACTCGTTTAATAGAAAGCGGGCGGGCGCGGTTTGTTAATTGTTGGTTAAACGTGAATCACTGCTTAGGTACTCTTTAACGCTTTGGCAGAGCTTCAAATTTCAACTGCATTGTTCTTAAATAATTTTTTTGAAGTCGGTTTCCGAAATATATTTCCAATGCAGTCTAGAAATTCGGAGCTCAGCAGCTTTTCGCACCCCGTCCGCGTGCGTTTAACCAACGATTAAGCAAATCGCTTGGCTAAAATAAAAATAATGAATTTTTATACCAGTGAGTTATACGAAATTCGTTTTTGTTTGCGATCGTACTCACTTTAGTTGACGGTCTCTGTGCCACACAGCCAGTTGCAGACGTTCGCCCGCGGCAGCAGTATCCGCATCCGCTTCCGTTTGCGCCTGCGCCTGCGCCTGCCCACTCAAATCAAATCTGAAGCGATGATCGAAGTACGGACGACTCGAATGCCGATGCACAGCCGTTCGTTGGAAGCAATTCTCCGCCGGCTTATTGGCTGGTTTGTTGCGTATCAGCGCTACCTTCACGTATGCGTTCAGCGCAGTAGAACCATTTGGACGCTGCAGGTCACGACAACGGATAACTATAAAAGAAGAAGACGACAAATTGAAAGTAACGGGGTTTTTACTTTAACAACAAATTGTGTGACGTCATTTTGATATTTTCACCACCGCCCAATAAAGTTGGAACTCACCGTGTACATTTAATTGTTGCCGCTCCACGTGTATAGACACCTCCACATTTCCGCGTACTGCGTTGCTGCTAGGGCCCTTCCATGAGCCCTGCGAATTGCGCGAGGCGCGTCCGGAACAGAAGTGATCGCCCATCGTAGAGCTGGTATTGGAGGATGCCACCGAGCTGCGTTTCGCGGCGCTACTGAAATCGGCGTCGTCTTCCTCGTCGCTGGCCAATGAAAAGCTCAGACAACGCTTGATCGAATGCGTCTCCTCCAGCGTCGGCGTTGAGCTGTGCTGCTGTAGCTCAGCTTCTGTAATCTCTGGTACCGCTGCAGATGGTGCCGCATAATTATTGTCAACGACGAATGTTGAGTTTGGTGGCGTTTGCATCGCTAAGAGTTGTGTGTGATTCGTACTGCCATGCTTGAAGAGCGGTGTATCAGGACTTGGTATGCCATCGGGTAGCGTCAGGCCTATCAGTGGTGGCGGCTGTGGTGGTGTCAGCCTTGAAGCTCCTCCCGCTTCTCGGCCTATTTTGCGATGCACGTCTGTTGTCTTGGTATTCTTGCGCCGCACAACGCGCTGCCGCTTTAGATGTGTCGGCGTACGCACCTCCATTTCATGGATGCTCATTTCACTGTCGCTAACGATGGCCGGCGAACCACTGGTGGTCATCGTGCGCCTTGCTTGTGGCTCTTGCTCGCTCTCAGTGCGACGCATTGCCTGCACCCGTTGCACATCTTTGCGTGCGCTATCTATAATTGCATCCAACATGCGATCTAGCGTCACATCGCCCATGCGCGAGGAGGAGAGTGATTCATCGCGCGATGCATTGCGGAAACGCAAATGGCTAAGCGGTGTATCTTCCGGCTCCGTTGAAGCAAAATCATCCGAGAAACGATTACGCGTCGTCGGTGTGCCGCTGTTATTTGTATTCTGGCGCTTCACATTCAAAGGCACATTGGCTTGCGTTTGGTAACGCAGAGTTGGGCGCGTGGGCGTGTAGTCGGCGCGCAACGGACTCTTGCCGTTGCTGAGGTCCTGAAAGGCGGTGAGACTCGTGTTTCCGAAGGGACTGCGCGTAAAATATACGCCGAAATTTTCTTTATTTGCGGTACTGGTGAGTGAGTGGCGAACACGACGCGGGGAATGTGTTTCCAGTTGGTTGTCGAGTGAATAGCGTTGTATGCGGCGGCGTTCAAGAACGTGCGTCATAGTGGGCATTATTTTGGAGGCGTGCTTGTTGCCGAAAATAAGATTCTGATGTATTTTAAGGCAATTTCCTGTGGATTGGCGTTTAAGAGAGCGCGTGGGTTTGGCGTTGTGGGTGACGTCGTTATTGGAGGGATTGCTTAGGTTGCTATTAGGATGAGTAACAAAGGCAGCGTTGTTGTTTTTGCAAGGCAGTTCGCTGTATAGTTTTGCAGAGTTGAGAGGTGGAAGGGTTTGGAGATGGGTGTTTTGTTGTTTTGCCCACTTAAGCATTGCTATGAGAATGGTAGCATTTGAAGCCTGGAAAAGATAGTTGAAGAAAGGCTCTATATGATTTAGGAGAAAATAAATGTTGAATTAAAAACAATTTTTAGTTTTTTTTATAAATGATTATCGATAACACTGGCCAACAAAATTTTGTGGCAGAGTTTTTGAGAGCTGATTCCTATAGGATTTTTTCCGTAGATTAAAAGATTTAAATTATTTAATTGGCTCCAGTTTTCGAAATATTTGGTATCAAACTTATAAAGAAACGTAATTTTCACAGCTTTTAAACTTTTGTAATAAAATAAGGATGCAATAATGAATTATCTGAGCGGAATAAAAATAAATCTTTAATGTTGCCCTTTTATCCCAAAAGATAAAAAAGATTCGATGTCGCACACAGTACTTAGTCACAAAACCCAATTTTTCTTAATAAAAAATGTGGCAAATGCAACCTTAAATATCGTATTTTTTCATCACATCTAAAAGTAGTCTTTTTGTGCGTGCTAATAATTATTTAAACGTAAGTTTGCAATTTTTGCAAAACATAAAAGACGTGTCCAGATTTGATTAAAGGTGGAATAAATCCTTCTTCGAATGAGTACAATTAAATGTCCGCGAGTGTTGGTGGTTGTAGAGTACAAGCCAACCGAATGTTGTTGGTTTTTGTCCTAGCTACAAGCAGGCCTCCACTATATATACACAGGGTGAATTTGGTACAGAGTGTTTTTTGCATTCCTTTTTTTTTTGCATGATGCATATCCGAACAGCAATTTCTGCAATTAAGTCTCAATTCGAGGTTTTCTTTCTGTTCATCAGCCCATAATCATCATCCTAATTCCTGTTTGTCCTACGCGATGCGTAAGATTGAGCTCATTGTTAAGATATATATAAGCAGCAGTTTCTCAGAGTTAGAAAGGCATTAAAAGTAATTGTCGATGAGCCAGGTGCCAACTTCCTTGAGTGATTGAAATTTATTTGTTTCATATTTGGTGCAAGACGACTTTTGCTTACTGGAAAATTATTAAAAAAAACACACATTTTTTTAAATTTAATGTGCAAATATTTTATATAATTTTTTCACATTTTTTCTACTTGAGAGTTTTTAGCACTATGCATATTTCTGTGCCCGTCAGTTAAAATACTTAGCTTAAGTGACTTTAGAAAGGTTGACTTTGATTAAAAAAATAATAAGTTTTCTTTCTATTTTTGTTAAGCTATTAAAAGGGCATCTGAAACTGCACCTACGGCTAGTTAATCGCTAAAATATTGTTTGGGATCCCAATAAAATATTGCTTTAAAATGAAAGTGGCCTATCTCTCCTTAATCTGCTTTTCAGAAAATATTTATTTGCCAATTGGTGAAACTCAAGATATTACATCATAATATTCTAAGAAAAAAAAAACTAAAAATGGCGAATTGCCGGCCAATCGCGCCCGCTATGAACTCCCATTTCACTTTTCTTACTACCTTAAAATTTTGCGAAATTATAAAAAACTCCAATTCCCCTTGGCGATGCTTACAGACGCACCTTGAATTTTATATTTGAAAATATATGTATGTATGCGCTTATTAAAACACAGTTAATTCTTTTCTTCAGAAAAAACTTGGAGCAGAATTTTAGCGCAGCAGCTGCTCCAACGATTTTTGACGCACAATCGATAATAAACAAAAGAATGAACAGCCAGACAAAAAATGGGGAAAATAATTTTCATTATAGCACGGAGGCAAATACCGATCGAGATAATCGTTTGAGCGCAACTGAATGACTTCATTGAATCACAAAATAAAAGTAAATAACAACAGAAATCACCTACACAGCGTGGCATACCAACGCATGCGGGTCTCTTTTACCCACATAAGCGCTCGCATACGTGCATATATGTATGTATGTACATATGTACCTCTACGCCTGCTAAGGAGAAAGCAAAGGTGTATTGAATGCGCTCAATTCTACTACTCCGTTTTCCTTCTGCTACGGCCATACATTGCATTTTCACCAGTTGAACGCTGGAAAATTGTTGCCACTTTTCGCGGCGGCCATTCAGCCATTATTGCCTTATTATTACTGCTTTTGTTGTAATCAACATGCATGCAGAGAAATTTAACGCGCGCATCCGCGCTGCTTCGATTTTCGTGTTCTTCTTTCTTGTTTCTGTTTTGTTGATCAGCGGCGTAAAATTGTGACATTTGTTGGCCGCTGCGCTGCGATCCCCACAGCCTGAGAAGCATGTCTTTTTCAGAGCTATCGTGAAAAGGATTCGGAATGATTTTTTGATTGCTCGCAATCATCAAAGCCAGTCGAAACATTTTGTTCGTGCTTTCTTAAACTTTTTTTGTTATTGTTGTTGTGGAAAAAATATCACGTTCATTTTCTTTCAACTTTTGATTGTCACATGACTAACTCTGACCTTACCTTTTTGCCAAGGATACGCGCTACAAGTAACACATTGATTGCTCTTGTTTTCTATGTACAAATAAATGCATATTTAGGTGTGTAGATACCCGCTGTTTTTGTTGGTGTTGCTTGTGTTGTTGTTGTTGGTACTACTTGAAGACATGCACAAAAGTGGTCTCACTTGAGTGACAGCTGTCAAGCTGTGTAGCTTTCATGCCGCGCGACAAGCGCCTAGTGCCACCACTGCTCTATCCACCGTGGGCATGACAAGAGTGAGATCTCAAGCTGGTGCGCCTAGTCTAGGCGGAAAATTGTAGCTAAATATTTGATCTGATTTTGTAAATATTTATGGCGCACAGGGGCGTTTTCGCAATTAAGAGTCAACTCACATTCGGCAGTTTGCATTCAATTTTTGTGCTAAAAATCGACAGTTAACTTCCAACTGGGAGTTACACTCTTCACTGGGAAAATGGCTTTAATGAATGTGTGTTCCTAAAAGTAGTGGACGAAACTTTGCGCATGATTTGCTTTTGGAAAAAAAAAAACTTTGAACCAACTTATTTAAAAATCCCTTTATTCATGCTTTTGAAGAGCTTTTGCAAACTTTTTTGATGCCCTGCATATCCTCATATTCTCCTTCCTAGACTTTCCTCCCTCCAAATATATAAACTGCATACCACTGCATCCATATCTACACATGTATTCTTGCATGTCCTTTCGCTCTGACCGCGGAAAGTACAAATTTGCGTTTGTACGCAGCAAAGTAGCGGAATGCTGCGGCCACCGTCATCATTTGCAAATCTGAAATGTTTTATTTACTGCTAATAAAATTCCAGTTTGTTGCCAGAAACTGGTAATTTTTGTGATTTGCTATCGTTAAAAGGACGAAAAATACGCTCGAATTAACCGACAGAAATAGGCAGTAAATTGCAAAAAGTAAAGATTGCTTCTTTACCAAATAGAATAAAAAAAGTAGCAAATCACAAAAAGAAGGGTTGCGCCACAAGAAAGAAAAAAAGCTAATAGAATTTTGTGCAAAATGTGTTGCCTAAATGGCGCTCGCCTTGCCTGCCTCAGATTGTCTGCTACGCGCTTGCTACACATGCGCTTCCTGAAGACGCAGCGCTCTTCACTCCGAGCTTTTTTGTTATGGCGGTCGCACTGAAACCCGTTTTGAGCCCTTTGCGAAGTGTTGTCTTTTAGTTTTATTATTATTTTAGTTCTTTTTCAATCGCTGTGATGTATCTTTTTTCGGTTTATCGCGCGTATATGAGTTATGTGTGTGCCTTGGTGACTCCAGCGACAGAAGCTTTCAGGTTCGCGTACATACATACCACACAACCTCATTCTGCGCCTGCGCATCCCGCCAAGATAGTCGTCGCTCTGCTGATTTGTACCTACATTCACTTTCTGACATTATTTCCGATATTTCTGGCTTGTATGCGGCTCTCATTCGCGGCTATTTAATGCATTCATTGCCCTTCAATTCAATCAGTTTCAATTTGCCAGAGTCGCCGTTGATCCCTAACTCTTTTGTTCTTATTTCGCATATGCAATTCCTTTTTCGCATTTCTGGTTTTCGGTTGCTGCCGCAATGGGTTCGCGCTTTGTTCGAATAAGTTGGCATTTAATTACTTTGAAGGAATTTATTTTGAGTGTGGATATTTACAAATTTTTGCACAAGATGCAACTACTGGCATAGTTAATTTCAATTCGTGGCAAAGTGTCTTTACAAGGGGGAAAGTCGCTTCCAGCCACTGAAACTACGCATACTTTTAGTTTCTTTGGCTTCTCGAACTACCCACATAATTAATAAATTTTTTGGAAAATTGTATATATTTTTGAACTTTTTTGTTTGAAGAAAAATCGTTTGATTATTGCACTCGTATTTATCCTGTTCCTTTTGTTCGCCTTTCTTGCTGTTTTTCTTACATTCATTTAAAAGTACTTAAATGTGGTACACCGATAAATAAAACTACATCAAAAGCGTGACAACCCTTTAAGGAGTCAAGAGGCGCATGTCCGGTTCGGGTTTATCCTGCAGTTAAGCAAACTTGCATATGTGCATTGTACCTACATATGTACCTATGTATGCATGCGCGCTTATCCTTCTGCCAGGCCATTCGCAAACTTTTGCATACAAAAATTGTTCATCTTTCTTTTTGTTGCTTTTATTACTATTCCCTTCCAAATTTCGATCCTTGCGAAATTACTCATTTAAACGCTGCTTTGTTGTGTAGCAAAGCGAAAAGTGCCTTGAGAAAGGAACTTCAAAGCAATTCTGGGTGTTTATTAAGTGGGTTCTTGATATTGTTCAGCGCCGCGCATACCAAAACAACCAACCATATGACTGACTGCCTTCGCATGGGACAGCGCGAGCGCATGCAAATGAAAGGCCGTACAAATAGGGCACGGACATACAGACGGACAGCCGCATATTTATGCACATATGTGAAATATGAT
This sequence comes from Rhagoletis cerasi, assembly GCA_029783565.1. Classification (NCBI taxonomy): domain Eukaryota; kingdom Metazoa; phylum Arthropoda; class Insecta; order Diptera; family Tephritidae; genus Rhagoletis; species Rhagoletis cerasi. The sequence continues at coordinate 10,251 of JAPVRG010086800.1, forward strand.
TTGCAGTAAGCTTGCAAGAAATTTATTTTGCGAACTCCTGTTGTGTTGTGAACGAGTTTGTTTAGGGAAATGCTTTGCGTAAATGCTATTGATTTACTTCTATTTAATGTAAATTAAATGCTTTACAGAATGAAAAAAAACGAAAGCGAATAGAACGGGTTAAACGACGACCGGAGCGTATGATTATTTCGTAGAGGGTTAGTTAGGTAAAGCGACAATTCTGTAGCAAGACAACTGAGAAATTATGTAGCTCATTACGAAATCCTATCATGAGCATGACGATCGCTTGAGGGCTCAAAAGCTCCTGAACAAAATGCGTACAAGGAACACTTGAAGCTTGAACACTTTTTTATGATTCGTTAATAGGAGTAGACCACCCAAATTTTATCATGTAAATAGAAGAATCCACAGCTTACCACAATTGCAAAAACAAAAGCTGTAGGTACTTTAAAGCTGAACGTCTCTTCGCTTAATTTTTAGCATGTGAAACAAAATATTTTCTCTGTCTTATTGACTAAATCAACTAATAACCATCCTTAGGAGCAGGGTACGAAAATAAACCGTACAAAACAATACCTATTTGCTCACCGACTGTCATATCATTTTTTGTTTTATACAGATGATGATGTATGTAGTGAATTTTTAGCAACGTGTTCACTCCAATATTCGAAAATGCTTCCATCAATTCAGATCGCTCTTTTAATGTAATTTCAAATATGCAAGTTAAACGCTTTACCTTGAAACTTGTAAAGTGGTCTCAGCCGTTTTGTTTTGTTTCGTACCGAACTGCTGAAGTAATAAACGAAACGAAATAGTAACGTACAACATAGTTTATCACTGCTTAGGAGTGCTCGAATAATGCTGAGTTGTTGTATTGCTTTTTGTAATATTGTAATGACACGTCCGTAATACAAAAATATTGTTTATTGATGCCACTTTGTATATTAGCAGCTGCAGTTAGGTTAAAATAAAATTTTAAATCAAGAGACCTTGGGCTAATAGTGTGTGTGTTAATATTGTTTCAATTTGACTTATCACAAATTTTAAAAGCTCTTAAAGTTTGTCTCGTACGATATTGTGAGTACTTTGTATTAATGCAAGTAAATGTGTTCAAACGACTTTAAGAAATATATTTTAATATGGGCGTAAATTTATTGTGTGAGTTTCGATTTATTTCGAAAATATTGTATAAGGAGTTGCCACCTTTTTCAAAAGGGGTTGCCACCTTTAAAAAAATTAAAATCGATTAATCACTAAGTTTAACGAAATATTTTAATGTGGGTATGAAACGAGAGAGGTTTAAGAAAGTTCAATTTCAAAATTTTTTAAAAATTCAAAATTAATTTTATAAAGTTAAATAAAATATTTTATTATGGGTATCGACGAGGGAGGTTTTTCAATCGAAAGAGCTATAAGAAATCTTTGTTTCGAAAATATTTTTAAAGGTTGCCACCTGCTTAAAATTCAAATAAAATTTGCTCAATAAGTTAAATGAAACATTACAAAATGATGTCAAGTCAAACAAAAGAAGTTTATGAAGGCTTTAATTCGAAATATTTTTAAAAGAGGTTGACTTTATTTTTGTTTACTTTTGTTTTGTTTCTTAAATTTGATAAAAATAATAAAATAGTATACAGCGTGTGAAATAATAACTGTCGCATTTAATATTTTTCAAATGACAGGGTTATTTGCTTTATTTTGATGAAGTATTTTTTTTTTTTGAATATATATTATTTACGACCTATTTTAGCCTTTAGTTTCAATCCTCGCACTCTTAATTTAAAGGACTTGCCTTAAATGTTTCGGAAAACTTTCGCAGGCCGCACCGTCGAGTTTTTTTAACATTTCGTCCCATATTTTTGTAAAATGACTTTCGAAATTATCCATCATCGTGCGATTTAAGTTGTATAGTTTGTTAGGCGTACAGCCTCCAACGCCGTAATCCAATGCGCTCAAGTATGAAGAAGATTGGGCTTATTCTTCCACCGAGATGAAGCCTGGAAAAAAATTTCTTTTCACCAACTTTTAGCAATTCTCGCTTTATTTGTCGTCGAAGAAAACTTTTGTAAAGGGAATGTTCTATCTCCAAGCATTTGCAATTATTTAAGTTCAAATGACCGATGAATACGACGTTCAAATAATATCCCAAATTTTTTTGGCACCTTTGTCGATGAACCGAACCTGATGCTTGCCATTTAACTAATCGGTAGAAACATTTAGTTATCATTTAATACTTTTTATAGCTCAGGAAATATTGGACATTTAAGCCGCGTAGATTTCATTAGCGTTAGGATTACTAAATGTCTGTAATTGGAAAAGAATCCCGCCGGAAAAGATAGCTCCTATTTCTGCGTGGTTCCTTTGTAGCGCTTTGCTCTTTTTTTTTTTTTTAACTAAAACTCCTTAAGTCAATGAATTGTTTTTTTTTTCTTTAAATCCTTTGGCTATAGCTTTCCCTTTAATATCAAATCCACGGACTGTTGACTGTTTTAAGGATCTGATTCGGCTTTCTTATCTAAACAGAGCCATTTTTCTAAATATGTTCACACACAGTTTTGTTTGTCGTTTTCGTCCTGACTTATAGCTTTCGTTCAAGTGTTTTCTCCTTATTTTCACAGTGCTGGCTATAATAAATTTGTAGGTCCGTTGAATAAATATTCTGTCCATGGTTCATATGTATGTATTTTTGAGGTATTAAAGTGATATCAAGTTTTCTTGTTTTGTTAAATGTAGTTCCTATACAAGTTCTCATTTCACATCTATGCTCCTAACCCACTTACGACCAAAAAGAGAAGATTTTGATATAATTTGCTGATTTTAATTGTCGGCAATGAATAACTAGCGTACATGTTCTGCATGATTGCGGTTTAGTAATACCACCACTACCTCGTATACTCCAAAACAAAAATTGAGCAAAATAATGAAAACCGCGAAATTTTTATAAATTCTTAAAATTTCCTCGTCCCACATTGTCGAAACCCTCGTGTCAGCACGTTGCCATACCAACGAAAGGTGCAAGTCATCCTGCCTAAGCCCAAAACTCATTTAGCCAAACAAGGAAAATTTATGTTAAGGCGCGGCAAATAAAAAAACAGTAAATTGGAAAATCTGTGGCGTAACAAAAACAATATCTACGGATTACTCTCACCCTGGGTTAAGACTGTGTGTATGCATGTGTGAGTATAGTTCGCCCTGGCCATGATTGCATTACTAGCAACCGACCCACTAGGATACGCACCGCTAGGCAAATTGGCTTACGGCCGATTGCTGAAAGATCGAGTAAAAAGAAAGTCCATGTCAAGACAAAAAGAAAAGGTGTGCACGTAGAAGAAAAGGGCAGAAGATTAGCTGGCTCAACGAATGAGGTCGAGAAAGATGCTGATGAGGCAAGATTGGGAATGAGGTTTCGGCTGCCGCTGCAAATGTAGAGCGTTTGTTTTCTAGGTGAAACTATTTGCAGCCCATTGTTAGCAGCAAAACTACGAGAAGATTCAAACAAAAAAAAAAAAAGCAACACACAAGCAAATGCGGCAAAAGTGTATCGCTTGAAGCGGAGAAAATGTGAATGTGTGTGTAGAGTGTGCACATTTGTATCTTGAAAACGGCATTTCTGGTGTAATTCATATACATCACCCCTTGAATGGAAAAAAACTCCATAGAAAATACACATACCGTTACACGACTGCTGCCAACACGGCCCTACAGCTGATCAGTGCGATCTACCCAACTACTAGGCAGACTTGAAGACGTCTGCGGCCGTAGTAGAGTGTCGTGGGAAAGAGAGGAGGGGTGGTTGAAGGCAATCAACGACACGCCATTCAGATCGCTGGCTTACGACAAAGGTGTCTGCTTGCCTGTATGGAATAGAAAAGTTGGCAAAAGTAACGCTGAAGAGGGGTTGGGAATTAGATAAATTAAAACTAGAACTAGTGCAGTGGCTGGGACAAATGATGAGGCAAGAAGCGGTAAGCGGGAGAAACGCGAAGGGAGTAAGGATGTTGAAGGTCGCCTCGAGCGATATGGGAAAAACAAAGACCGTCAACGGCACAAGAAACGAAGATGCCTTGGCAACTGTCACATTGGTGGAAGAAGACGAAACGAGCGAATGTATGAGCGAGCGACAAAATCGATTAAGACGAATTATATCCTTAGCATGAGTTTCTTTCTTTTCTTCATTCTTTTTTTTGCGTTAGAAGTTTTTTGCTTGAGGCGACAGGGACACATGCAAGTATTTTTTTGGCACATTTATATACATACCTACGTGTACGACTGTAAGTAGATTTTTTTCATGTAAATGTATGTACATGCCACGAGCAAATGTAAAATATTGGAAGGCGTGTCAGTAGTTATGCAAAGGTTAAAATTCTTTTATGTGTTCGCAATGAAATAGACGAATTAAGGACAGATGCAAATCAATCAAAAATTAATGCATTTCATATACCTCTCTTTATAATTAAAGCTGTTTCCACACTCACCTGTAGCTATTTTAAGGCGCGTTGTCACGTGCGTTTCAAATCCATAGTTACACACAGTAACGGTTTCACAAAACTCTTGCAATTTGTTCCGCAATAATTAGTTCTTGCTTAACTGTGAACTCAAAAAAAATCACAAAATTTTTTCAACTTTATTTTTCACTGCATTTCAAAATATTTAAATATAAAAATTTCTTTAAAGTCCAAAAAATTTCACATAAAATTTAAAAATTTTCTAGCACAGCCGAAATCAGTTAGGCACGTCTGTTGCCTCTGAGTTGGTAAACTCGAATAATCCTGCCATGCGGTAGCGCGTGCGTACTACACCGCGCGATTCGATCAGCAACCGGTTGTCTAGTTGGTTGGTTGGCTGGTTGGCTGACTGCTTTCGGCAGCTCTCGGCACAGTTGGTAATGAGCGCCGCCTGATGAGAGCCGAACCGATAAGGATCAAACGCAGATATACAAATGACACTAGACTACAATTCTTGCTTGTTGCTCTGAGCTCTCGTATCGACACCGGGCTATGTGGTGTTGAAGAGTGCGTGACTGCATCGTACGCTCTTCTTTGAATCAAAGAGCTGTGGTGAGGTATAACACCTGGACAAGCAGCCAATAGGAGTGCAGGGAGTGCGAAATTATTTTACTTGAGAGTGCTGTATTTCGGGTGCTGTTGCCGTGATTTTTGTTGTTGCACCAACTTGGCCAAGTCTTTTTTTCTCTGGCTAGATGCTTTTTAAAAAATTTAGATCACAGCACGCATTGTCTTTTATGGATGTTTATAGACTGTAGATAATGTGATTGATTTTCGAGTATAAATCAAAGTTTTGAAAACACAGAATTCAACGGCTAAGCTAGTGTGTAAATTTGAAGAAGCAAAATGACTGTAAACAACAATAAACTTCCTTTTTACGTCGAAAAATTAACAGTACTTTGTATTGACTTGATGAACTGATCGTACCAGCGAAGGTTGCTGCGATACCATCTGTGAAAGTTTATTCATCTGTGTCAATATCATTTCTTTTCCTCATAAAAATTTATTGATTTTGCGATACCGGTCGTTTCTGAATCTTCTATACATCGGAGGAAATACATAGAAAGTTATGTAATAAATTGCTTTACATGCAGACCAGGCGCTTTGTTTACCTCGGTCGAGGACGAGAAATGTTTTCATGGCATTTTTTTTAAAGAGGTACATATCGAGGGCTTATTTCTCTGCGGAAGAAATTCAGGGTCATTGTCTGGAAGCGAAGTGAATCCAACTCGGGATGAAAGGCCTAGACCCATATAGTAAAACCTAAAAATCGTTTTGCATTCTCAGGTCAAATTTTTTTATGGCCATATAAAATTTGCAATTTTTTGCCAGAGTGTTTTTAGCATAAAACAAGGGTTAAAATTAGCTCTCTCACCAAGGGGTCGTTTTAATCTTGGAACACATGCTTACTCCACGACAAATTTGATGATATCGCAAAGTAAATGCTATTAAAAAAGAACATAAAAAGATGTTGCATATTTTAAGAAGATATATTTTTTTCTGGCGGTCTAAGCGTGTGTTCGAAGAATCTGATCATGAGGAATTTGAAGAAGGAGCAGTAGGGACAGCAGTAGTGTCACATGCGGACATCATGTGTGACTCAGATTCTGATGATAGCGATGAATGCGATACTGATGGCCCAAGCTCCGAACCATCACCTTCGAAAAGTCTACAGCATACAAATTTTTTTGCTTATTTCGAGCTAACATATTAGTTTTTTTTCTATTCTTTTGGACTTTTACGTTCTTTTCATAAAGATTTTGTCTGAGAATACCCCCAGTGAAATTTTCCGTCGAATAATTTTCTAGAACATTTTAACCCTCTATCGAACTCCCAAACGTCATTTCATTCAGACTCTTCAAAAAAGGGGTCAAAACGACCCTTTCGTGAGAGAGCTAATGCTAACCTTAGTATAATTAACTAATGGGCTGCAAAGCTAGAATTAACATCAGTGATGACAGTTAAGTCCTAGCTGGATTCTGACATCAGAAATGTACAAATATTGCTTAGCACTTGCATTTGAAAAAATATCCATTTATTCTTTTCCTGTGCAAAACTTCTCGAACAAATGGCCACTGCAGCCATAACTAAACGCAATTTTTCGTATTACTCTGGACCGCCACTGTTCGTCCGATTGACAGAAGCCGCACTGATCCGTTGCGCTTATTACGATTTGTGACAGTATATTTTTCTTTCCCGCCTGTCGTGTTGGTTTTCATTGATAGCCAAACATGATAAATATGTGGTAGTGACTTCGGTGAGGCTGCCAGCCAACGCAAATCGGCAAAACCACGTGAATAGGTGAACATACAAACACTCACGTTCACACTTATGCACAGGGAAGATAATGAACTACTTTTTTGTTTGTTTTCTTTCCCATTTCTCAACCTTCTTTGCTCTTGCTACTCTACTTTCTTTTACTTGCAATGAGCCTTTTCTTTCTGCACTTCTTTTGCAGATGAAAAATGCGACAGCTGCCGATTTTGTAAGAATTTTTTGATTTCTTTGATTTTTTTCTAGACAGATATTTGCGAAAAATTATGTACATGTTATGTATGTATACGTTTTCAGTTAATTGTTGTTGTTGCTGGCTAACGCATACAATGTCTTTGTCGCAGTATAGTGGCCCAAATGCTGACAGTAGCGGAGTATGCTACCGGCCGCTACTTTCCTGCCGGTCATTAGCGCAGATTTTTCTTTCTCTTCGAACACTTTGCATGCGTGGAATAAATAGTATTTGGCCAGCTGCAGTGGAAAGCGTACATTTTTTTTACTCATAAATGCTCCTTTCTCTTGACATTTGAAAAGGATATGCTCATCTAGGAGTATCCATTACAGCTAATGTGTAGGTCTTGCAAGCCATTGTGCGTAGGATTCGTCCTTCCCGCTTGCTGCTCTAAATTTGACTTCTGTTGCATTACGCGGGCGCATGCGCAGCCAGCCACTGTATTCAATATGCAGCAATTTATGCGAGTTTTTATGTGACATGTGTCATATATTTCATAACCGTTTGAATGGCGTTAAGTATCTGCAGTGCAATGAATTCACTATTAAGCTATAATTTGAATTGGATTAAAGCAAAAAGGCCCCTGCGGCGGCATATAAGCGAGATTATTTTGAGGTTAAGACGAAAAATTTGGGGAGAGTATTGTACAACTCTTTGTGTTAAGCGTTTACATTTTGTAAGTTTACTTTTATTCGGATTCGCCAAGCAAATGGGAAGCGCAGTAGAAATTATAAAAAGCAGTTGCGCCATATTTAAAATTTCGTCAATGAACTACGCGCCTTCGCTGCTGCTGCCTACCTTTGCATTGCACTGTAGCGATTGTCAATCAAAATTTACATTTCTTTTGCTGCTATATTTTCCCACTCTTTCCACGACGAAAGGCTGCTCCGTCAAATTGAAATCCAACCCACATTCGTCACGCCGCACAACATCCACTTACATACGTACGTGCAATTTCTATTCGACGCACTTGAATCACCTTCTCAATATACCTACATAATTAAAAAAATAATCAGCTGAGAACCCTTTTTAAAGGCACATTGTAATCGATACATTTCGCATGCCGCGGCAAATGTAAGATTTCAAATGCGCACCAAATTTGGAAATTGCCAATAAATTGCGCATAATTGCGGCACACAACAACAACGCGGGCACCAATGCTGCAACAAACCGTCAGAGTGCTGCTGCTATTGCCAAGTGCGCTGTCGCCAGTTTGTACGAGTAAAACAGGCAGCTCATCAAATATGCGAAAATATGTGAAAATTTAACATTTCACTGTCCCATATTGGCTGTTGCTGGCATGCAAATAGGCGTGCAAGCAAGGGTACTTGCTTACATGTGCGCGCAGTCCTGCGAAATCAACTCAACCGCGGCGCATCCTTTCGATCCTCTAATTAATATTCATGTAATTTGTCTTTCACTCGTAAATCGACAGCGAATTAGTTTTGTTCATGTTAAATTGTTGCAACACATTTGTTTGCAAGGATTAAGCGATCTCGTCACACCAGGATGGCGGCTAATTTTTGGCGAATTTCCTTCGCGCCAATTTTAAATTTATGATATTCGTTTTTTTATGAATACATGGAATCATCATCGAAACCGTTTTCGGCGGCCGGTGAGCTGCAATGGAAAGTAAGCAAAGCAATCTTGCAAGATTCGCTTAATATTTTCAAATTTACGCACTGATTGTCATTTGTTTGGCATTATTAGTGCAATTGGAGATTTATGGCTTTCGAATGCAAATTTCAGTGATTTGTTGGGAAAATATTTTGATGCGGCTGAGAGCAAAATATGTAAATCCCCTGTGTTTTCACGATTGTGTGGCACTGTTTCAAAGTATCATTTTTCAGGATTTGCATGCACTAAACTAAACGAATGAGTGCAGCAACGAAGTTGCATTTCAATGTTCAGCAAGTTTTTTGTATTTCGTTTTTCACAGCCATGTTTAAATGTGATAATTTTGTGGTATTGAGTTTGGAATTCTATAAAAATACAAATTACAAAATTTGAAATACTCTTTTGGGGAAATGCTGTGCAAGGGAGGTAATTATTTTAGAATTTTGGAGTAATTTTTTTTTTTTTTTTGGTACATACCAGTTTTGAAAGTACTGCCCTGAAGGCTTGGGTTGGATTTTTCTAAAACTGGCAGAGTTAATTTATCTGAGGGTTTCAGTGCTGTTTGCGTTCTCAATGTTTTCCAAGGGAATATGCTGATTTTAATGTTCCGTTTCATTAATCATCGAAGTTTATGGTGGTGTAATTTTGGATTATTGTATGTAGTTGCTTTCCCAAATTTCTTACATCAATCTCCCAACTTTTTTTATGTTCGTAAGCAGACAATTTAAATTTTTATTTTAATTTTATTCCATCATAAGCTAAGTATGAAGGTAATATTCAATTAAATTACTAATTTTCCCGTAAACTTGAGGAGGCCTTATAGAAATATCGCCTAATTTATATCTGATTGAC
>JAPVRG010086803.1:0-14157 GCA_029783565.1 Rhagoletis cerasi
CCCCCCCCCCCCCCCCCCCCCCCCCCCCCCCCCCCCCCCCCCCCCCCCCACATAGTATTTTTGCCCATAACTTTTGACATTTCTGAATCGATCTTCAATTTTTATATGTTGCTAAAAAGAGGATTTACAGAAGCTCATAACTATAAATAACTTACCGTATAATAATAAAAATGAAGGGACTATTCCGCAAACTTAAAAAAAATTAGTTTTTACTAATTCTTTTTATATAAATTTCACTTAAAACTTGTTTTTCATATTACACTATTATATATTGTCGAAAGATTTTAAAGCTACATTTAATTACGAATAAAATAAGATACTCCAGTATCTATTACGTGAAATTTTATCGCATAAATTATGGTTTATATTTGAACTTATTGTAATAACTTCAATTGTAAATTTAAAAAAAATCGTTTTTAATTTTTATTTGATTGTGGTATTTTCGGAGGAGTATATTTATTGAGAACACGTTTTCATAGCCTTAATTTTCAAAGTAGACTTCTACAATGACACGCTGACCTAATAAGTAGCGCGATATCGCATTTTATTCACAATTAAATGGAATTTTAAAATCTCACAAGAACATATAACAGTATACTATGAAAAAAACTTTAAAATGAAACTAAAATCAAAAAGTTTATAAAAGTGTTGTAAAAATCAATAAAAATTTCAAATTCTTTTAAAGTTTGGGGCAATAGTCCGGCCATTTTTATTATTATTCAGTATGTTATATATCGTGAGCGTTCATAAATCCTCTTTTCAGCAATATATACAAATTGAAGATCGATTCAAAAAAGTTAAAGTTATGGACAAAAGGTTCTTTGACCCTAAATCCAGATTTTGAGGGTGTATTTGGGACTTTGAGTTTACAGTTTTTTATAACTCAATAGGCCTACAATATGTGCTATGTGAGGTTCCAAGTTAATTTTCAGTGTAACGGCAATGTTTTTATTGAGTCATGTACTTTCAATGTCTTTTTTTTCAATATTTTGTTGTTATCAAACATTTGCATTTCACAAACTTGTCCAATATTTTTTATTCATAGGCCGCTTGTTTAATTTCGTTTTTAACAAGTCTTATATTACGTTTTTGGCGCTAGCACATTTTTGTACGTGTTTGTCCGAGATTCTCTTTCAATTTGTGGTGTATGTCTTGATGCTGTTACGCTAATGGAGGCACCTATAGTTTATGAGAAGCTTTTCTATGGCAGAAGTGAGCTCGAAGGTTTGACATTGCCTGCCGGTGAGCGACTGCTATTTTGAATGATGGTCTGACCAGGGATATAACACTGATCCTACTGAAAGGAAGTGCGCACCTCTAACCACTCGGCCGCGACGGCCTCCCTAGGTACACATTACACATCTGTACGCATATATGAGAGTTATTTTAGTTTATTTGTTTTCAAAATGTATGAAAACTAATATGCTTGCAAACAATTAGTAGCCTTTTGTATTATATATAGTTTTAAAAATAGATCTGGACTTCAAAGTTATTTTTTAAAAAAGTATTAATTTAATCTATTATTATAAATTATTGTGTGAATATATGGATATAAAAATATGAATTTTAGACAAATTTTGAACTTGTCGACCATTTGTATCGATTGACAGATGTACACAAAACCAAAAAATGATTGTAATTTTCCAAAAAAAAAAACGGTTAAAAAACGCTTTTAAAAATACGAAACGGGAGGAAGTGTGCAGTGTTCAATTTTGATCAAAATTGCGGATAAAATTTGTGTGTGTGTGTAATTAATGAACATATGTTCGAAGTGCTCAATACCGACTACTCCTAAAACACAATAAATGACGCGGAGGAGGTTTGGTATAATCTTCTGCACGTAAAACTATCGAGTGTGCTTCATTTATGCCACATAGTAGTTTCAAGCACGGCACATTTTTTCTTTCCTTTGCGGGACTGAAGACGACCTCAATTCAAGAACTCTCCAATTAACGTTTTAAGAAAATATGTAATTTAAAGAGGACGGGATTTACATGTGTGCCTACATTACATCGATTGGCAAAAGCCCGACATCCTGAACTTAGAAATTCAGAGCATGTACTATTTTTATTTACTGATAACTATATGGTAGGCTACCATTGGGACAGTGTAACAATACAAGTTTTTGTGTCATCTTGTCAATTTTTCTGTCTCACGTGGTATTGCATTTGGATCCTTCTTGGTATAAGATGCAAAGCGTCCACGTACCTACATACGAGTACACATACATATGGGCGTTTCCACCAGAATGTCAACCGCGAAGAAAAAAACAAGTCATATATCTAACGTATTTATGGGCCAATTTGACTGCTTTTTGTAATATATGCTGGTTATGTAAGCAGAAACATTTTTGCTAAAAATGGTTTTGCTAGGTGGCGCCAGTGTCAAGATATTTTGAAAACCCGTATTTATGGTCAGATTTGGCACAATTTTGGTATGTGTAGTTGAAACATCGTAAGTCATACATAGATTTCCAAAAATTTACCCGCTGAAGTCAAAATAAAAAGTATATTCTACACAAATTTCATTTTTTCCGTTGAAAATTCGTTTAAAAGCAATATTAACAAAAATATGATGGAAAAAATGTCGCGTACGTTATGTTTTGTTTTTTTAAATATAAAACTAACCAGCAATAATTTCTTTTTAAATATGAAGGGAATGTATAGGTAAACTATTTAGCTTAGTTCAGGAATTTTTAAAGAAAAAAAAAAATTCCCACTATTTGCAGACTTCCGCATATATGTATGTGTGCCTGGAAATCACTTCTTTTTTTGTCGCGTACGTTATCACCTTGTTTTGAACGGATATTTTTCACACCAAAGTTTCGAGGCTGCCCATTTTTTCTCAAACATAGTACCCTTTGATTGCAACATAACCGTAATCTTGTTTTTCAGTAACTTCTATTTCTGTGAGAGTTATTTTACTCCGTAGGCGTACGAAGTTCGCGTACGGCTGCATGGAAACACCCATATGTATGAGTGGTAAGTGTACGATAATAGTATATGAATTCTTGAACCTTTTTTAGAAAGTTAAAAATGCAAAGATGTCAAAATTTACATTCAATATTACTCTAGGTTTTATAAAAAAAAAACAGATTTCCGATGTACAGTAAGTTTCCAAACCATGGGCCTTATTGCGATTGTCAATTATCGGTTGATAGTTTGTAGTTATCAATCAAATTGACAAAATGGTAATGTGAATAACAAGAAGGTTGATAACTTCTCTATGATAGTATCATTCTTGAAAATTGCCCCACGAAGTTTTAAGAGGTTAAAAGTAAGTTCATACAGGCAGTTAATCGAGCAATTAGCAGACTTCACTCAACTAAAGCGCTAATGGACTCTTAATTGCTCTATTAGTTCTTAATTGAATGTAAATCGAGTCAAAGTTTCCAATAATATGTGACAGCCCCCCTCCAAAAAAAAAATTTCTTCGTCTAATTTTTTGATTAAATTTATCGACTCAGCAAACAATTTTTATCTTCTAACTAAATTTTTGAAAAAATCCGGTCCCCCGAAAACTCCAAACTTTACACAAACGCTATTTGAAACAAAATATGTGTATACATATAAAAAATTTCACGTTTACCAATATTTTTCTTAAATTTTGACTTATAAAGGTGCGGCAAAACATTTCTATAAAAAATGAAAATGTTCTCTTTCTTTTGATATAGTACATACCATATGACTATCTTAGTTTCCTCCTTTGCCTATACTATTGCTAAAATTCTTCCTCATAAGTAACTTTTGGGAGCTTATGACAAAATGCATTTATAATTTTAATTGACACATTAAATTCTTAAAACTCAGAAGCAATTAAATATTGATGATTTCGACAACCGTGCATCCGTGTAAAATATCACTTTTTTGTTATTGAGATCGAAAGCCGTACAAGTTCTCTTCATTTCACGGGTGCAATCAGCTGTTCTACGTTAGCGGCTAAGTATCTAGTACGGTGAAATGAACTCACCGGTTCAATAATGATAATTATAATCTACGTACATATATGTACATTCATATCGACGGCTTATATTCATCACCAGGGCAGACAAAAATGTGCGTTTGTTTTAAAATGCTTATTTTGCATATTTTGGTACAAATATGGCGATTTTTACTAACCTCTCATTTTTCGACACTGATGCGGGGGTTTGTGCGTTTTCTTTAAGTGTTACTTTTTTAAACAGCTTTTGCGTTTGTTAAACAAAGCCGAAAGAAAAGGAATCGAGTGGCGAAGTCTTAGCGCGAATGATGCAAACATCCCCTGACAAATTTCGAACAGATAAACAAGTATTTTTTGCAAAATCTGCAACAATGTCTTGTCTGGAACCAAACTATTTAAAATCTTTACTAGAATAAGAGTATTACAACAAATACAATTTGGACAATTTCGATGATAGCGGAATGCCGCGTTTTACATGTTCCTTCCCAACCAGCAAAGAAACGTACGTTTTGCCGATTGTGTGTTTTCCAAAAAATTTTCATTTCCGGAAAACCTTCGAAAATCATCATTAAGCTGAATATTTGTGGAATCGGAAACATCTCAAATATCAGATTTTTATCCGCAATTGTTTTTATTTTCTTAAACATGGCTGAGCACTCGATATAAAATTCGAAATTTCCGAACTACAAAGCTTAACGTACATATTTTTTAAAAATATAATTTTTTTAAATTTTTTTTTAAAAATATCAATTTTTTAAAAATATCAATTTTTTAAAAATATCAATTTTTTAAAAATATCAATTTTTTTTAAATATCAATTTTTTAAAAATATCAATTTTGTAAAAATATAAATTTTTTTAAAGTATCAGTTTTTTGAACAATATGCTGTTACCCCATAATTCAATCACAAAGGCCGCGAAGAAACCTAAAAAACCTTTACATTTAACGAATATCGTACATATATTGAAGTGTATGTATTGTTTAGTTACTTTAATGTTTAGAACGGTTCGGTGATATAGTTTTATAATTTAGATTATATATTTTATTTCTTTTTTTTAATGTTGTCTATAACACTGGCCCACAAATTTGTGCGGCAGAGCTTTTGAGAGTTGGTGCGTATAGGGTTTTTTTCCGTAGATTTAGAATCTGTCCTTTAAATTATTCAATTGGCTCTATTTTTTCGACATACATATTTGTGATCAAAATTGTCAAAAAACGCATTTTTCACATTCTTTCAACTTTTGTAGTAGAATATCGATGCAATTAGAAGTTTTCTGAATAGCATGAAAAGAAAGCTTGAATATTGCCCTTTAATCCCAAAAGGTAAAAAAATTGGTTCCGCAAACATTAGTCACAGATAAAAATTTATAAAAATGTGGCGAATGCAACCTGAAATATCCTCCTGTTTTCTCTTCACACCCATACATTTTGAGGACTCCAGATTAGATTAAAGACTTGAATTTATTCTTCTTCAAATGAGTGTAATGGAGTGTATGACAAAAAGGAACAAAATTTAGCCATAAGTGCGATACAGACGAACAGAGTTAATTTGAATTAAGAAGAGCAAATGCAAATTAAAATTTCACCCTAACAGACGGCAAAATTGTGCATTTAGACCAGTCATGCATACGAGAGTCTCACGGAGCCACTCGGCTCTCACGTACAAGTCGTGTATGCGAAGCTACCGAACTTCTGCGACGCCAGCAGCCAGTCAGTTGCCATTTGAACCTCATGCTGTAAGGAGTTCATGCGCAAGTTGTTTTGTTGATTGCTATGCTCGTACACACATACTGAGACAAAAAATTTGCGCTTGTATTGGAAGCACTGCTAGCACTGTGCACCACTGATTTAGACCTAGATAAAAATAGATAGATAATGGTAATGAGGAAGCGCACTGCGACCAGAAGGTCTATTGTGCCCTGATTTAGACCTAACCCAGTAGGCAAAAGGAGGGCCTGAAGGAGTCCTTCTGTTTCTCATTCTTTTTTGTATGAGATGTCCCACTTATCAAGGCCTTACTTTTCCTTTATGTGGGTAGGGCTTCCATAAGCCCTTCCATAGTCCAATTTTTTTCCGTTGGAGTACGATTGCGTTCTGCACTTCACAGATGCTTTTTCAGATTTCGAAAACAAAAAAAATAATATTTTATAATTTTACAACCACGTTGGCTCTGACGGAATTCGAATCCGCACCCTCCTGGAAGCTAACAAATAGTGGCAAGCATCTCTGCGCACTGGGCTACAGCCACGCATGTAAATGTGTGTTCAAATGTTCACTTTGAATCAAGGCCAGACCAAGCGATTGGGGCATTTGCAAGGTGGTTTATTAAAATTTTTTTATTGAATTGCAAGACTACATCACCCTGTCTTAAGCCTTCCTTGAGAAGGCCCTTTTCGAGAAGCACTTTCGCAAATGCCAACTAGGAAGCTATTCAAAAGCGAACGCACACACACACAAATATTTATTCTTTCGCGTATACAGCTTTGCGTACGATTACTGTCGGCCTCGCGACATTGAGTCAGAAGCAATCACCATAGCAACAGAAAAAATATGTCAATGGGGATAATTCACGAGTTAATGCAAATAAAGGCTTCTAATTCAAATAAGCACATCCATCTTTCTACCGTTATACTTACATTTCTCCAATTATTCAAAAATTTTCTAAACATTTAACAGGTTAATTGAGATTCTAAAAGAGAACTAGTACGTAATTCAAATTAATTTTAATAAATAATAAAATGGGTATTTCTGAAAACAAGTTTTGAAGCCTTGTGTTTAAGGAATCTTATTTTTTACTTTTGGAGCTAAAAGGTCAATATTTCAGCTTTTAATTTATACCTACTGGTCAGAAAATTATATTGCACGTCTGTCTTTCTACTGAAGTTCAAAAAATGTCAAAAATCCGAATTTTTGACCATTTAAATCACAAATATCTCAAAAACTAGAGCCAATTGAATAATCTGAAGATCAGATTCTGATTCTACGGGAAAAACCATATATGAACCAATAGTCACTGGTTGTGCCGCACGCAATTGTTGGAATTTTGTCGAGCTGAGTAATTTGTGCCGTTTGTTGTTGATCAAATAGAGCTCGCATACATTTAAAACGATTTCGCTAATTACATATGTTGACACCATCAAATAAATCTTGTAAATATATACTTAATTGGTGTATATAAAACATACAAATGTAAGATAAGATAACTTTTTGGCACGATTGAATATACATACACATATACATCGTTGCGAAACCACCCAAGTTTTTAAGCAACTTGTTACGCTGTTGTACAAAAATTTGATATTTTTTTGTTATACGCCAGTAATATATGATTTCCCGTAGAACTTTCGACGCTCAATCCGAATCCGGGCAAAGAATTTCTCTAACACCTCAGGTTTTTAACACAAAAGTGCAAAACACAGGCATTCTGAAGGAGATTTGTCTTTTAAGATACTTTGACTAGTTTTCTTTGAAACAATTCAATTCCGATGCTATATAACCTCAGATATGTCAAAACACTGTCATTCGCACTTTTAGGTTAGGATAACTCAAAAACCTGCCGTGTTAGAGAACCTCTGAGCCCGGATTCGTATTCAGCGTCGAAAATTCTACGGGAAATCATATGCCATAAGCTCATAATAAAATAGTGTGTAATAGTGTATAATAGTGTTATCTGTAAATGTAAATTTTAACCTGTTTTTGTATACAATAATGGATATAAAAAAATTCCAAATATGTACATAAATACATAGATACTAAATATTCGGCGATACACTTTTAAATATTTAGTAATATAATAATTTGAAAGACACAAAAGCAATCGAAAACTAGTTTGAATAGTTTTGAAGTGTAGCTTAAAGTTATTGCGGATACGCCAAACTATAACTAATATTGAGCGAATAAATACATTTATGCGAATGTTTTTTATAAAGAAACTCACATGGATATTTCTTTTGAAAGTGATTTTTTTTTTTTGAGAAAAGATATGTAGTTTTACATTTTTTGAATACATTTTCCTTAGTGACAAATGTGCGCATATTATTATTTATAATTCATACACGCATTGGGTGCTACTTAACTAAACCCACATTCAGTTTAAGGTAAGTGGGCAACTTGCGACACAAAACAAGCGGAAAATGACGAAACATTTGACAAAACTCTGAACTTCGTGATGTGTTACTACATGGACTTAGCTGTCATTGTGAGCATGTTTGATGATCTCTTTGTTTTTTACTGTGTGTGTTAGACTGTTGCTTTCCCTGCAAACCATGATTTCAGAGTATTTTGAATAGTAGAGAAATCTTACAGAATTCGTGAAGGAAGCATTATGTCCTTTCCGATTTTTCGTAGAATTTTCTAAGATGAAATTTCTTGTGCAAACTTCGAATCTTTTACGAATTTTCGGAAGAAAATCGCTGCGATGTGAAGAATTTTCTCAAATTTTTTTCAGAATATTTTTTTTTAAATCGTACAGAAATTTCTTTACGGGTTCGTTTGAATTGCTTCATATCATTTTTTTTAAAGATTCGTAAAAAAATCGGAACAAACTTCAAGATTTCGCTAAGATTTCGAGATCTTTGGTTTGCAGGGTTGTTTATTATTATTTTTTTTTTATAATACCTTTATATCGTTACCTTAATATAGAAAGGCCCTATCTAACATTGGCTGGATTCCAAGTTGCATGTTGCTTTACATTAGTAGGAAGTATAGAGTTCCCAAACAGCAAACTGCTTACGATATGCAAAGTATCGAGTTCCGATAAATTTTTATGGTGCTCACATTTTTCATAATGGTCGAAGAGGAAGGGTAAGTAAAATTTGCCGTCATAGCTGTGTTGGCTGGCTGCTTTGTAAACAATTGTCACACAATGTCAAAAGCGATACAAAGCAAATAGAAACAGCAACGGGGTTGTATTATTGACACTGTATAAATTTGGTATCGGTATCGCATCAGTGCAAAGCAACATACAAACATGGAACTCACTCATTATTGTTTCTTTACAGAGTAGTTATAAAACTTTATAAAAACTAAAGTTTCTCAGTTGCGATTTTTTCTGGTTTTCAATAAACACAGAAACTAATTTTTGATGTAGTATCTGATTTAAAATTCTTTTAAGTCCTTAGTGAGTGATCTACCCACTTTTTTAAAGAACGAAATTTCGAAAGAAAATGAGTTGGGACCCTTTTATGTTAAGGTAACGATATGTATCTCTGTGTGTTATTTTACTTTTCTTATTAGAAATGCATCCTTTTACTTTTATGGTTGCTATTTGTGTAATGCAAAGTGATTTTTTCTTCTTCGAAATGAAGTGATTAATTTTAAGCGCGCTCTCATTTAAGTTGACCTAAGATGTGTATACAAAAAAAAAACTGGTAGATCAAAATTTTTTTAGAAAACCCGTATTTGCTGAAGAATAATAAAAAATAATGCGTATGAGAGTGTATATATTAATTAGTTAGTCATTTAAGTATATATTAATTAGTTAGCTTAGGAAACTAACTCCCCTATTAAGAATTCCCATACGATAGACGATAAACGCTCGAAATCAGTTTTCATATTGTCCTTTACATACACCTGCACTGTTGTGAATGGCTGTGGTTTTTGTTTACTTTGTATTTTGAACTAACACAAAGCAGCCACGCTAACTATCGGATTCATACGACAGAGATCGATTCGTATGTAAAATGGGATCACAGAATTAAGGATTTTATCGATTGTCATATGAATTCAAAACACTGCGACATCAAAAATCAAACCGCTCCGGACCATTTTTTCTGAAAATATACATATCTATCCATAGCAAAACCCTCTCCGGGTTTCTAAAAGACAACTCGAGTTTTTATTTTATGGCCTTTTAAATTTTTCGATTTTCAGGTCATTTGGGGGTTTTCAAAAGGCCAGAAAAGAAAAACTCGAGCTAACTTTTAAAAACCCAGAGAGAGGTTTGCTATTGAATAGGTATATTATCAGAAAAAAATTATCCGGCGCGGTTTGATTTCGATGACCCCAAAATTGCCGCACGGTGTAATGATGGGTTAATATTTTCTTGCAAACTTGTTAAACTTTGGAACGACTTTCCATTTCTTTTTTGCAATGTAGAGCAGCTGACCAGAAAGGTGATTCAAATCTGATCGTCCATGATCATGCACTTGATTGTGTGTACAATATAATCGTAAAGTTTCCGAGTTTGTTTTTGGTGCTAGGGGAACCTTGTATGATTGAAGGTTTTTTTTGGACAAATCCGTGTAACATTGAAATTTCGCTTTGCTTGTGAAATAAATCCTTCCCTGCGTGCGTATGCCTTCAACTTTTCCTTAGGTAGATAATCAGTAAACTTTTTTAGGACTAGAATTAAAGTTAAATTTGCGACATTTAATGTTTTTGCATTGACTTTGTGAAACAAACTCAGCTTTTCCTTTCACTAATAGTTTTGAGCTAATTTTTCACGTTTTAACATGTAAAAGGGAGATGCACTATTATGTTGAAGACGAAAAACAACGAAAACAAAGGCTTACTTACGATCAGTTTTTTTTTTTCGTATACACACCTCATTCAGTGAATGGGTAGGGTGCTATTTTAAATATGTTTTTGCTTAGAAGCACTTTGTAATACGATTATCTTTTCTTTTAACTAATTTTGCTGGTTGTGTAAAGAAAAAATCCTTAGGTTAAGTTGAAATGGCTTGAGTGCAGAACCCTTCCTACGCATATATACCCAACAAACATTAAGGTTAGATAATGAATAGAAATTTAGTCAACTCTAACCTTGTTATCTAAGATAGAACGTAAGAGATACTGTCGAGAATCATAACATTCCCTCGTTATGGCCAGACCTTTTTCTATTTTACTTGTAAAATAAAGGTATTGTGAATGAGCTGACCATTTGAGATTTTTTTGACTTATCCTAAAATTTGATTAGCTATCCTCAAAAAAAGAAATCAGGACCAAAAAGACAATAAGATAATAATAATTACTGTTAACATCACATTCGTACCTAATGGGTCCAGCCCCTAGAAAAATCAGCATACTCTCGAAACTAGGCGCCAAATATAGTTAAACTGTATTTTTCTATCTGACGTCGGGATTTTTTAAGGACCTTGAAATTTCAACTATATGATTAGTTAAAAAAATATTTAAAAACTCAGTGTAATGTAGAATTTGTGTGGAATTGCACAAAATTAAATTTTTTGTTGTGCAACTTTATCCTTGAAAGTTTCCAATAGTTGTTTTTGAAAATAATATATTTAAGGACTACCACATCACGATAAAAAATATTAATGAAGACATATATAATGCCTTTTCATCCTTCTTACAATTAAATTCAATTAAATCATATTCTACTTCTTGATTGGCGCTGTAACCGCCTCAGCGATTTTGGTCGAGTCCAACAAAGCACGCCAGTCGTTTCTATTCTGTGCCGACTGCCGCCAATTGGAAATGCCAAGTCCTCCAGCTGGACTTTCCATCGCAGAGGAAGCCTTCCTCTTCCTCTATTACCAGCATCGCTACCCGCGTTGAATATTTTCAAAACCGGAGCGTTCCTATCCATTCGTACGACATGACCAAGCTAGCGTAGCCGCTGTATTTTAATTCGCCGCACCTTGTTCTTGTCATTGTAAAGCTAATATAGCTCATCGTTCCATCGTCTGCGGCATTTGCCATCGCCAACGCGCAAAGGCCTGTAAATCTTCCGCAGAATCTTTCTCTCGAAAACTCCAAGAGCCGTATCATCAGATGTTTTTATTGTACTATATGCTTCTACGCCAAACACCAGAACATGAGTCACCTTATCAACTCCTCGCCTTCGTACTTGAACGGCTCGGCTGGCAGGCCGTCAGGCGGTGCTACATCGACTTTATCAATCATCGACTGGGGCTCGGGTTCGTCTTCTCCACTACTTTCTGTGCTGCTGCCATTCAATAGGAAAAGTGTTCCCTCCATATTTTAAGCACGTTCTGGGCATCGGTCACTAGGTCGCAATGGTAGTTCTTACAGGTGTTCGCCCTGGAAATCATATTATTTCATTATTATATTTATACACATCAGAACAACAATGCATTGTTTGCTACAGATGATTTTTTTTTGTTTATGTAATAATGAATAGCAATAAACAAAAAACATATTACTGAATGGTAAAAAAATGCATTTGAATATATCACCATTTGTGTATAAACGCATGAAAATATATGAGGGTCTGGCCAGATACATTTGGTACGAAAGTGGCTGAAAAGGTGTTCGCCTCGCCTAATGTACTTAAATAATAAATTGACTTATTCAAAAATAAAATAATAAATCAGCAATACAGTATAACATGTCAAGGATAAACGCCGATTTTCGGTTTAAGTAATTTAAGCATATATTACATATGAGTCTGAGAAAAGTTAAAAGAGAACTCATATATTCAAAAAAGAAATTTATTAACCTTGACAACGTTCGACTGTGCCTGCTAGATCGACTGCCTTTAACAGTTCGGCATATATGCTTAAATAAATTACTTAAACCGAAAATCGGCGTTTGTCCTCGATAATTCTGTCATTCATCATAATAGTGCGTTTCTAGTGATTTTATAATCGTTTTAAAATCCAATTCTAATGTATTTCTTTAAACTGATTTTTGATTTGAGAAACATTAGAAAACCACATTAGAATTCAAATGTGAAATCAAACATTTTCTCTAACGTTCGAGACTGTGTTATCTTGGTATATATTAAAGATATGCAAAAATACATTTGAACCACCTAACAAGATATCCAATCGCAGTGCAATTACTTTTTCTCCTTTACTCTCATCGTTTCAGTCTAGTGTGATTAAGCATAAACTAGTTGCTGAAAGCGTAAAGGTGTTCTTACACGATATTTATGTATTTGCATGTGTACATGCCACTTTTTACATATGAAAATGCAAACATATCGTGCAAAGACAAATTAGATTTGCTACTGTACAAAGCAGATGCACGTACATACGAAATAGAAATGTTTCTATTTTCGTCTGACATACATATAGAATTATATATGTTTGGTTTATTTATTTTTCAAAGAGCCTAATTTTAAATAGTCAATCAAATGATATGAATTTGACAGCAGATGCAATTACATATGTATTGAAAAAGTGACATGTACACATGCAAATACATATCGTGTAAGAACACCTTAAGTAAACTACCGATCAATAGCAAGACGCGTAGAGTACTTACTTTGCCTTCGGTAACTACAGCGAATAAAATGTATTTGTAATTAGTGTGTACTTGAGTATTTTCGAAGAAAACAGTGATAAAAAAACCAACG
The DNA here is from genome assembly GCA_029783565.1 of Rhagoletis cerasi. NCBI lineage: Eukaryota > Metazoa > Arthropoda > Insecta > Diptera > Tephritidae > Rhagoletis > Rhagoletis cerasi. The sequence continues at coordinate 13,219 of JAPVRG010086803.1, forward strand.
AGCAGGACGTACTTTCAACTTAACTGCTGATATACAGGGTGACCAGAAATAACGTGGACAAACTTAAACGAGGTCGTACTCGTGCATGCGCAGAGCTGGGTCGTAATGATTGGCTGACTTCCAAAACGTCAATTGCTTTGCATACGTACAAAGTATAATGTTCCATAACGCCGAACTACACAATAATGTATACTTTTCCAACACGTTATCGAAACGCATCGCTCGGGTAATCAGCGCATCACTAACAAAGTTGATGCTTCGCTTGTTTTTGGTTGTTATTGGTGTGGTAAAAATGGAAAATTGCGAAATGTAGGTGCTTCTGTTAAATGTTATATCGAATTTTCACATAAATATGCTTCATGGGTTTAGGAACAGTTGGTAACTAGTCTTTGGGGACCAGTTGGTAACTAGTCTCGGGACTAGTCCGAAACTAGTTACCTTCGGACCAGTTGGTTAACAGTCTGGGACCAGTCATGGACAACTTGGGAATCAGTTTGGGACTAGTCCGGTGGCCGTGCAGTAGTTCTCGATACTTTTATGGTATCGCAACAGTTGGCAATAGAACAGCTGATTATCAAGAAAAGAAACAATGTCATGTTCCTTAACGTCAAAGTATGCAATGTATAAGGTTGCAATGTTTCGCAACTCTGCATACACAAACGGTTTAAATACCGCAGTAAAACAGTATCCAAACATTGTACTGGTACGTTTTGGAAGTCAGCCATTCCTTTAGGAATTAAATTACTTCAAATTACAAGGAATTGTAATTAGGAATCAATTCCTTCAGTTCACAGCAAAGGAATCGATTACTTTTTCAATTCCTCAGAAGTAATTTCAAATGTAATTGATTTTTTTTGAATTCCATTACAAGGAATTTCATATTGTAATTGGAATAAATTACGTGCTTGTAATGTAATTTTTTTTCCAATTCCTTTGAAA
>JAPVRG010086812.1:0-14894 GCA_029783565.1 Rhagoletis cerasi
TATTAGAGATGCCAGTTCACAGAAAACATCGATGCATCGATGTATCGATGCACCGACAATTTATACATCGAGTGGAAAATTTTTGATACATCGAAGCAAAACATCGATATTTTCGATGCATCGATGTTTTTTCGACATCCCTAATAGAGAATAGAGAAGCGTCCAAAAGGATAGTTGACAAAACAAAAACAGGACACAGGCATAGGGCAAGTGTTTTCATTCGTGTTATCCTTCGTATGGAAAGTCGCCCGAATTGTCCTCGAAATCGTTGGCGTATTGACTCGCTTAGCAATCGGTTGTCAATGGTCATTGCGCGAAGACGCCGTGGAAATATCGTTGATATTTGGACCGTCCAAATTTTGCCAAACATTTTCCATTTATTTTTCCTTATTACGGAAAGTGCTTTGTGCAAATTTTAGTGTTTTCCGTGAAACAAGCTTAAAAAAAGCTATACGCAGATTATTTGAAGTTGTTTTCGTGTATGCGTGAGTGTTAAATCCGGAGCAATAAAACTTTCCTTTTTCGAATAAATCCATTTAATTCATTGTACGCCTGCCTTAGTGCTGCCAAAGTGAAATTACATACCTATTAAAACAATATTACAAAATTTTACGAAAGAAAGTGTGATAAATTATGTCTAAAGTGTTGGCTCAACAAAAAGCACTGCCCACCCAGCAGGCCCAAAAATCAGAAAATAAAAAAACCACACCCAATGTAAAAACGCTCAATAACAACATAGGCGGCATAAATGGTAGCACCAGCATGAGAGGAACAGTCCCCAGCTCCTTGCCTTGTTCGTCGGAGTCACCATCTACCTCGTCATCGCCCATTACTGTTGATTTCGAGGATTTCACTAGCAGCTCCATACTAGAATTTCTGGCAAGAGAACAAGAATGTTGCATTGAAGCAGATACCGAAAGCATTTTTCAGGAAGTAAGTCGCTTGGCAGACAATTCAGATACTCGCAGCGTGGATGAGATTTTGCGTGAAGCTGAGCTGCTAATGCAACAGCAACCGGTTTTGGGAAGTGCGGATAAGCCAAATAAATCAGGGCAAAATAAAAAGCCTAACGCAAATGGAATGGACAATGTAAGAGTGTCCCACTCGAAACTGTCATTACCTTCTGAGCAAACACATCCTTCACCGCCGCAACAAGCTCAACCATTAACTGCGGCAAAGCAAAATATTAAACTAAATAGTAAATATACGAAAAGCATTGAAAATATTTGCCCGATTCAGAAGCAAACGCCAGTAGTTTCACGCACACGACTGACCAATGGCAACTGTAACTATCAAGAGTTAGTGCAGTCACAAAAAAACAAATCTTCGGCAACGCCGGGCACAATGTCTATACCCTCAGCTACTACTACGCCTCAGACACCAACACCAACTGCCGCCACACCAATTGGCAATCAACGCTTTGATGTTTTTGTCGACAATTTGCCATCGGTGTCGGTAATTTCTGAAGAGTCGACACCGAAGGATATGCAAAATATGACAGCAACTGAAGCCGATGTAACGACCATGGCGCTGCTAAATGGCGACGATGATGACACTGATACGGTGAGTTGGGGACACCTTCATACAAGCTTACATATATACATACATATCTATGCAGGTATAAAGTTGGTTTATAAATAAATTGCCAACGTTATTAATTTACGTTCACGTGTGAATGCGTTTATTAATGTGTATGTTTGTACATAGATTTTAGTAGTACATACTTATGTATAATATTAACAAAGCTTTGCGTGGGAGTAAATTTCCAACTTGGAAGACAAAAGTCCAAAGCATCCAATGACCCATTCCTTTTTCTCCTCGGACTAGTACAAGCCTCAAGGAAGAGAAAGGAAAATTCCTTTGACTGAGGGTTATGATCCAGAGGCTGCGCGTGGGCCGCAGGTACTCGGACGGCAGCGACAGGGAAAATCGGTACATAATACTGCGGCAACAAAAATGATAGTTATGTTGATTGAGGGTTATGATACTGAGCGTGGTCGTGGTGCGGAGGCATTTGTCTTCGAAATTAAGGGGTTGTTCCCTATTTTGAAGAGGCTTCCCTGAGGAACCTTGTAGTCGAAAGAGAAAGAGGGGCAGACCAATGAATTCTTCGGCCTTTGCTTTTTCAAGTTGGAAAGGTGGCAGGAGCCACGCCCTCCTAATCTTTTGTACTAGCTTCAAACTAAAGAATATCCGGAAGACACTGTCCAAATAGATACATATATAAAATATACCGGAAGACTCATTGTCCAAATAAATAAGGGCCGATTTCATAATAAATCACTTAACTTTCCTTTTGCAAAAGTTTCCTTTTAGTTAAAGTGCCATTTAAGTGTACTCCGCCTCTTTAAAGTGGTTTTATGAAAACGATCGGCAGAATAAAGCATCGTTTAAATCTTAAAAGATTTTTTAGTTTTATTATGAAATCAGCCCTAAATAAAATATACCTCACTGTTCAAGTGATCATAAAAATATTTTTGACCGACTTCAAAAAAAGGAGGAGGTGCCACCTAAAGGGTGTTTCCATACTTACAAATTTGGTCTCGTTCCGATCATTGGATCATGAAGAAACTAACGGTAATCATAAATTTTTATATGAGCATATAGTTAGTCCGTTACTTTTTTTTGTTTAAAAATTACTTTTTATACTTTATATGTATGTATGTACATACGTCCCGCCTTTATTTAAAAAAAAAGAAAAACAAAAGCAGCTCAGTTTTTGTTAAGTATAATGCAATTTAAACTACTACATCGTCAAAAGCTCTTAAATCAGTATAATATAAATTCTAATTCATTTTATTGCTGATAGCGTCTGCTACAGCTTCCACAACAATTAAGCCTTCCTTGCCAGCGTCAATTATCTGCGATGGTGGCAAGAAAAATCCATATTCACCTATATCGCGTAACTCAATTACATACGGATATTTCACACCACATTCAGCCCTCGCCCAATCAGTCGAAACGCCACTTACACTGCCATAGCTTTCATATGTTGTACTACATTTATACGTTTTTCCAGTTGTTTCTTCTATTCGGTTGGTAGCAATTCTGCAAATAGTTTGCCACTCCCTGGTAGAATAATCCTCTTCAGGCTTGTAGGCCCAAGGATAGCTAATCACCTGGTCATAGCTGTGAAATGTTAAGTAAGCTTCGAGCTTATTTTTATGTTCGTATAAAAATTTACTTATAGCTAGCGTTTCTGGCTCTGAAAACGCTGAATAGCCGCCAAAATTTTCAGCGCATGGATCATTCGAGGTATCACTAGCACCCCAATCCGCATTAAAATTGCGATTCAAGTCGACACCGCGACATGATGAACCATTTATCATGGCACGATTTTTGCGCCAAAAGCGATCCACCTCATGACTGTATACATAACCATCTGGATTTGCCACTGGCATAATGTACCAAGTAATATTTTTAAGATGATCTGACAAAAGATGCCATTTAGTCACTAACTCGTTGAGTACAAAGGTGGTTGTCGACGGACTAATCCATTCGCGTGGATGAATGCCACCTTCGATGAAAATAGTTTTGTCGTCTTGGTGATTCGCTGAGATTCTGTGGATTTAAATTTATGTTAAGACTAAGTTATTATATTTTGAATTGATGTTGGATGCGAAACAACGTATGTACATACGTGTCTTTACCTTAACACTTTGATATCTCTTCCCTCCACGGTCAGACCGATATTATCCACTCTTGTAATTTGAGGAAATTTCGTGTTTATCTGATGCAGGAAATCATAGATTACACTCAAATTGTAATAGCGACTCCAATCCATGGCACTGACGCTGTGCGAATCTTAAATATAACCATGAAATAAACACACACAAAAAGGTAGCAAATAAAGAAATGAAGTAGTGGTTTATTTCATTAAAATTTACCTTCAATTTCATTCTGATCGTCATTAATTGCATTACTCCACAGCGGCTTCGAAATATTACCCAATGCTACGCTGATAAATGTCAGCAAGACCGGCATTTTGCGGATACAATATTTAGAAAGCGCCATGCTACTTGCAAGGACCACTTACGAATTAAGAATAAAAAGTTTGAAGAGTGTGTCTTGTAGCTTCATCTCATTTTTGAGATAACACGTTTTTCGGCTTTCATGTAAATGCATATTATCAGGTAGGTACACACATGCATACATATTTATCTGCATTGCACATACAGTGAGTGTCAGTAAAAATCGTACAGTAAGTAAGAAAGGTTAAAGTTGACCTATGCCATACAAAAATATAAATTTTGTAAAGCATCCCAACCGCTCTCCTGTGATATCAAAAAACCAAGTAACCTTTTGTAAAGCATCCCAACCGCTCTCCTGTGATATAAAAAAATAATAGTTACTTGGATTTGTTGTAGTTACTTTCTATTTTCGAAAAAAAAAAACATTTAAGCACTTTTATCCGTTTTCTCCTGCCTTGTTTCTAGGAAAAATATGTATATGGAAAAAACAAAAATTAGTAACACAAAACCTTAATTTTCTACACCTTACAAAAAACTAGTTACTTGTTTTTGTCGTATCGCGGGTGTCTTCGTATTCTTAAGACACCTTTATAATTACATATACAGCTATTGCATCTTACAGGACAGGTAGCGGACGAAAATCGTACGGACAGCTGGCCATGGCTAATGGGCCTCGCGAGGCCTAGTAGGGTCATTTAGAGTTAAATTTTATTAATTTTTAATAAATATAACAAAATCCATATAACTCAAAATCCATATAACCACTTCAAAATTACCCTTTAGAATTGATTGGGCTATAACACTGCATACCCAAAAAATTTCTACGAATTCTGAATAAAAAGTTTGAAATTTGTATGAAACTTTAAGTTTTTTATTTTTTGTACAAAGTTTGAAATTTGAATATATGTATGTATATGATTTTTGCTAGGTAATGAGCTATTATGTCATTAAGAATATTAAGTGTTCTCAAAAAATTTAAAAAATTTACTGTACGATTTGCACTGACACTCACTGTATATGCATACCTACATTTAGAAACAGTAGCGATCGAAATTATAGTACTTCACGCTTGAAAAATTACGCCAAGGCTAATATCTTCTAATACTAGAGACACACATCGTAGTATAATATCAATACCAGGGACCGAAAATAATGATTATTTTCAAATTTTCAATGAAAAAAATTAAAAGCTTCCAAATATCTTATAACATGTTTTTTCATGTCCTTTAGGAATACGATACGATTTTAAAATTTCTGAGCGATGTATATAAAAATTATAATTAATAATAACACTTTTAATTTTTATAAATCGCTCAGAATATATAATCATGTATCGAGTTATATTTTTTTGATCAAAAATAATACTCATTTTTTGAGTGGTTTTTTATCTCTCTGAAATATTGATTATTTTTTAAGTTTTATTTTTTGATCAGTAAAGGTAATTATTTCTTGAGTTTTATTTGTTTTATCAAAAATAATGATTATTTTTTGAGTTTTATTTTTTTAATCGAGAATAAAACTCATTTCTTGAGCGTTATTTTATCTCTCATAAAAAAAAAATTAATTTTTGAGTTTAATTTTTTTTCTGGCAAATCGAAACACTCAGAACGCCACACAGCAAAAATACCTACCGCTAAACACTCATTAGAAAAGCAGTGTGAGGTTTTGAGTTTTTCGATCTGCCGAAAAAAATAAAACTCAAATATTAATTTTTATTTCTGGCAGATAAAATAACGCTCAAGAAATGAGTTTTATATTCGATCAAAAAAATTAAACTCAAACATAATCATTATTTTTGATGAAAGAAAATAAAACTCATAAAATAATTATTATTTTAGAGCGAAAAATAACACTAAAAAAATTAGTTTTATTTTTGACCAAAAAAATATATATCGACATATAATTTTTATTTCTGAGCGATAAAATAAAACTCAGAAATGTATTATTATTGATCCCAAATTTTAAAATCTTGAAATAATGATTAAATATCAATTTTTTTGATAGAACTAATAATGATTACGGTCCCTGTTCACCCTCATACTACGAAACATTGTAGTTGTTACTAAGCAGCGGCAAACTACAGTATTGAAATTATAATTTCTAAACGACTATACCACATGTGTGTCGCAGGTGTAAGATAACACTGCGTTCAAAATTTAAAAAAATCATGTAATTTGGAAAGCTATAAAGCACTAACTGTAAGCCTAATAGAGCAATAAAAAATTAAAAAACTTCAAATACACTCCCTAAACCCATAATTGTGATTTTTCTTATGTATTTATTATTATTAAATCGCATTCTAATCATTTTATGCCACTTAAAAGAGGACAAACGGACAGAATATAATTTACCACATAGTTACCTCTTAAAAAATAGCGGTGTCATAAGCATACGAATTCAAAATATATTATAAATAATGGCGACCGCTGTGGTGTAATGGTTAGCAGTGCGCACTACCATTCCGCCGGGCCTGGGTTCGAGCCCAGTTTTCGACTAAGATAAAAATAAAAAATACGTTTTTTCTAATAGCCGCCGCCCCTCGGCAGGTAATGGCGAACTTCTGAGTGTATTTATGCCATGAAAAACAGCTTCTAATAAAAAGATAAGCGCCGTTCGGAGTCCTCGTAAAACTGTAGAGCCCTCCCCTTGTGTGACAAGATCAAGGCGCACGCCATAAATCGGAGGAGAAGCTCGGCCAAACACTAACATATTGTGTAAGCGCCAATCTATTATTATTAAATAATGGTTTCTGAAGCACTTTTTTTTCTCTTGGCGGCATCATTTCAAGTCTGTTTTACAAAAACATGTCCGAATCCGCCTGTTCAAAAACTCAATAGCATTGATAGAGCAGAAATGCGACTTACTTAACAAATTACCTGTGAAATTGATTGCTGCACTATAATTTCGACCATCACTGTAATGTGGTATGTAATGATGTCATATTTTTGAAACGAACAGGCTCAAATTTATAGAACACTGTAAAACAGCTGGTTTTAGATTTGAATTAATCAGAGTTTAATTAATTTCAAGAATATTTTTTTTTATTGCTCTAAAAAACCTATACAGTTAATTGGCACTTTGAAAGAGCAAATAGACACTTAACTCCACAAGCATTCAGCTAACTCGTAGCCGTAACTGCGGGAGAATAATACTAGAAGCATTGAACCTATTGACACTGTTTGTCAATCTACGCGATTAGAAGCCTTGGAGGCATCCTATATCCCACCGCACTCAGTGGGGGGAAAAATCAATCTACTCTACAAAAAATCTGTCTACTCTATTATACTTTTTTTAAAGCTCGACATTTATTTTTACTTTGAAGTAATGCTGCGCCTTTTTTGAATAGCCGCGAAAGATTCTCATAAATTTAACCCAAGTTGATTAAGTACGAATCTGCAATAAGGTCCTGCAATAGCTCACACACAGCACTTGAGGGTTGAATGAGTATGAAAACCAAAGCATAGCGAGTTCATGACGTACGCGAAGCTTAAATTGCTGACTGGCTAACAAGAAAGCTAGCAATATTTTGCTTAGCTCTGCCTAACGTCAAAAACTGAAAAGCATTCATTAATAGAGGAGAGAATTCTAAATTCTAATTGCACTGTTTCTTGAACTTCAACAGTTTCCTTTATATCTGCGATTTCCGACATAAAGAATGATGAGCTGAGATGGCTTCAACTAAGAGCTGGGCAGTGGCATAAGAGGTGTTCCAAAATCCCCTTAACTAACTTCAAATGGTTATATTTTCGGTGCCAGAAAAAACTACGGTTTACAAAAATAAAAGATCGGCTCGAGACTGAAGTTTTGTAAAGACTAAATTAACAAGGGAATCGGTGTTTGGAACAATGTAGGAAACGGTTCAAAAATACATCCATCATTAACCCTCATTTTTTCCAGAGATATGCAGTATGGAGGTCCCACGCCCCTTTTACCATAACGGCCCTGCTAAGAAAACAATTTTTTAAGTAAAAGTGTCACCGCTTTTGAAATATTGAAATTTTTTTTAATTTAAAATAATCGGACCTTTTCACGAATTTTGTTTAACTGCATGTAAAAAAATTTCAATTTTTAAAATTTTTTTTAATTAAAAATTTTTTTTTTCAAATTTACCTGCTGTGAAAATACATGAAAAGGTCCGATTTTTGAAATTAAAAAAATTTAAAAATTTCAAAAACGGTGACACTTTTACCTTAAAAATTTTTGCTTATCAGGGATCTCACCCCCCCCACCTACCTTCTCAAGTTTGGCAGGTTACTTCTGGGACACCCTGTATACATAATTTGAATTTTATACAGGGCGCCCAGGAGTTACCATGGCAAACTTGTGGAGAAGGTAGGTGTGGGGTGAGCTCCCTTACAAGCAAACATTTTTCAGGTCAAAGTGTCACCGTTTTTGAAATATTGAAATTTTTTAATTAAAAAATCGAGCCTTTTCATGTATTTTCTATAACTGCCTGTAAATAAAAAAAATTACTAAGTATAGCCTTGTTTTTAAAGAAAATACATAAAAAGGCACGATATTTTTAAAATTCAAAGCAATATCAATATTTCAAAAACGGTGACATTTTTACCTGAAACATTTTTGCTTATCAGGTAGCTCACGCGCACCTACCTTCTCCTTAAGTTTGTCGTAGTACTTCTTGGACACCCTGTATATAGATAAAAACATGAAAATTGCGACCTATAGAATGATTTGTCCACGACCATCTTCATTTTCCTCACTTTGCGCCATCCCGTTGGAAACACGTGTTTTAAATCAACATTCCATTCGATTGGGGCACAAACTAATCGTAACTTGCAAGCGTTTTTCTGGAGTTAGTCTAAAAGCATTGCCAGATCTGACCAATTTAGGACCGTTTAATCGTTATCGGAAAATCACACCTCCAATAAAACACCCTTTATGTTGCAAGCTAATTATGGTATTTTTAAATGACATATTTTATTTGTCATTTCAATGCCTAGTAGGAAATACGGCATTAGCACTTATTAATAATAATATTTATGCATCCAGCTTTTGCTTAAAATCATTTTATATATACATATATATTTTTTTACAGAACATACTTATTCATAGATAATTCTAATACTTTCACACACACTCGACCACTCACCCACAAATATACAAATTTAAATTAAATAAAAGTAGTAAAATTCTTAACCGATGGCCTGAGCCACCGTTTCAACAGCAATCATGCCCTCCTTGGCAGTAACGCCTATCAGTGATGGCAGTAGTTCAAAACCATTTTGGCCCTTGTCGCGCAACTCGAATGTATAGACGAATTTCGTGCCACAAGCTGCGCGCGCCCAATCATCCGAACCGCCACCGGCAATGCCCAACAGCGAATGCGTTACACCTGTGCGATAAGTAGCGCCCGTTGCCTCGCGTATGCGCTCCACTGCCGTTTTACCAACGCTTTCCAGCAAGGAAGCGTCTTTGACTTTTGCCGCCTTATATGCCCACGGATAGACTATCAGTTGACCGTAGCTATGAAAGGTCAGATATGCAGCTAGATTATTTTTACGTTTTAAAAGGAAATTCGTCACCGCTTGCGTCTCTAGCTCAGAGGCAGGCGATTTGCCGCGATAGGTATCGCTGCAGGGATTTGCTGATGAACCGCGACCATTCCAATTAATATTGAAATTACGATTTAAATCAACGCCTACACATTTCGAAGATGGCGACGGTGAACGATTTTTGCGCCACAATCGATTTACTTTTCGACTGTAGTCGTAGCCGTCGGGGTTCATAACGGGCATAAAGTACCAGGTGCGTTCCTTCAAATAGGCAGGCTGATCTTTCCATTTCGACATGAGCTGATAGAGTATATATGTGACGGTGGCCGGACTGATCCATTCGCGTGCGTGTATGCCGCCATCGATCCAAATCTTTTTATATTCGCGTGGATTCTCAGAGATTCTGAAAATAAAGTGTAAGAGATAATTTGTTAATTGTATGCTTTTCATGGTGCTAGGCTTGTTGTGGGTTTTATTTAATGTTGTTATAGCTAAGAAAAAGTTAAAAAGACTATATAAAATAGTCGCTGTTTTCAAATTTTGTATTAAGTCTTTCGTAGCTACTAAGGTTTGCCTCGTTATTTTTATTTTCTAATGCCTTCGTGTACCAAGTATGGCATTTAAGGGCACAATCTAAAGATTTCAAAGTTTAGTAATAATAGTAACAAGCTAAAGTAAAGAAAAAAATTAAAAAATATTAAATTAAATAAAATGATGTAAACAAATAAAATAAAAGGAATGAAATAAAATAAAACAACATGAATTAAATGAAATAAAAGTTATACAAAGCCTTGTGTAATCATAATGCAGATTTTCGCAATATTTCATAATATGTATATCGAAATACATAGAAGTAAAGAAATGTGTAAATTTAAATTCCATTGATCGTTAGATACAACCCTAATGCACATTACACGTCCATATTGCCCTTGATTGACTGTGTTAGTATAATGTTTGTATTTTATGTTGACAGAATTTCGTTTTAAAATGTTTAACACATTTAACGTGGCCAGAACAAAATTTAATTATCACACAATTTCAGCTTTTCTGCGGCTACAACAATATTACTAAATAAAGCATACCATCTGTCAACTGCACACAGCTGGTCTTGTGACTGTTATCAAAAAAGCAGGCAACCAGCAACAAATTTTAATTTCAAAACATTTGTATGGTAAAAGCAAATAAAACTAAGTAGTGGCATAAAAATCGAAAATATGCAGCTAGAATTTATTTTGTCTCCGAAAAGAAAAATGTGTTTGTATGTAAGTGTAAGTACTTATGCAGCTAACGAAATCCATGAAATATACCACTTTTATTTAACTTGCGCAAGCCTTAAATTACATATGTATACATATATTACATTCTCTGAATATAAACGAAAATGATGAAGTAAAACACAGAAACAAAGAAAAAACAATAAATAAAAAAAATGAGTGCCCCTGGGCCACACTCCTAAAAATAGACTTCCTTCGATTGATTTTTACTTTTTCATTAGCAGGAATTTGTATTAAGCTTAATTTATTAATTAATATTTAACTTATCCTTAGGCTAAGCCTTTAACTTTGTCTTCGTATTCGTTTTCTTATTGGTTTTATTAATCGTCTACGTAATACTCTTCGTCTGCGTATTCATCTTCGTATTCGTGATCGTATTCGTCCTTATATTCGTATACGTTTTCGGTGAGTGTTCGTATTCGTTTTGTATTCGGATTTGTTCTGGCCTTCGCATTTGTCTTCGTAGTCGTCTTTGTATTATTTTTCGTAATTGTATTCATTGTTCGTATTTGTCCTTGTATTCCTCTTAATATTCGTTTTCGTATTCGTCTTGGATTTCGTATTCGTCTTCGTGTTTGTCTTTGTATTCGTCTTTGGGTGGTCTTCATATTCGTTTTCGTAATTGTATTCGTGTTAGTTGTCGTATTCGTATTTATCTTGGTCTCGGCTGCAACTGGGGCTTATCGCCTTCTTTTTCTCACTGGATCTTCAAGGCGATAGTCAGCCTGATACTGTTCCATGGGGTATTGGTTTGCCGGGCAGCAATGGAGAAGAAAACATTTCTTAAGATAATAGAAAGTGTATAAAGGCTATCAATGATCGGAATGACAGGGACACTTAGGAATACATCAACGGCAGCACTTTACACCGGGTTGCATCTCTTGCCGGCGGACATATCGGCCAAGAATATAGCGTCAAAAACTGCCGCCATGCTTTATGCTACGCGTCAGTTTGTACGCAGGTCCTACGGTCACAGTAGTCGAGCCGAATCACTTTGGGACGAATTTCGAAGCCACTAAAGAGGTCGAAGGCTGGCATGAGGGCATGCGGAGCGCTAGCTCGGTGAATGTCTATACAGACGTATCGTAGACGGAGAAGGACGTAGGGGCGGAAGTCCTATGCGCGGAGCTTGGCCTCAACAAATGCTATAAGCTGCCAAACTACTGTAGCATTTTCCAGGCGGAGGTATTGACCATAAGGAGGGTGGCGGAGCTTTTGAACATAAACCTAGCAAATAAGCAGGTGCATCTCTCTATCGACAGTCAGGCTGCGATAAATCCGCTACTATCGCACAGCACTTATTTTAGAAGAAGAGGCCGACAGGCTTGCAAAAGATGGCGCTCTGTCGGAAACCATGCTGATAGAGGAGGTGTCGATTTCTCTCCAAGCGATTAAACGGGAGCTCCACCTGTCCATGATCCGGAAGGCGCAGAAGGTTTGGACCAAAATGCAAGGCTGCAAAGTGTTCAGGATTATGTGCAAAGCGCGTGAAGCTCACGAAGTTTCTCCTTTCCCGCAAGACGCTAGGCCACTGGTGGGTCTTCTTGCCTGATGGCATCGCGCGCCTTTAAACTGGCTCTAACCAATGATAAGATCTGTGTAAGATGCAGAACGAAAGAGGAGACAGTGGAGCATGCCCTATGCGAATGTCCTGCCCTTAGCAGACTGTGGGCTAGTCTGCTGGGATCAGGCTTTCTACCTAATCTGAAAGCCGCTGCCAAGGTAAGATATAACAAGGTGTTCCAGTTTGCTAAAAGGACTGCTACGTTCTTCAACATTGCTCCTGGTACGCTTATAGCTGTTTAAAGTGGTCGTAGTTTATCTGGTAACGCTATGGACCTTAATGGTCCCTGCGAAGTCACACAGTGGCTGGCCAGCTTACCTAAGCTAACCTAATAAATTTTTATTTTTTTTAATTACTTGCTTTCTCATACATATATGTATGCATCCATAAATAAACTTTAAATACTCTCTAATTTCAATTACCTCAACACTTTAAGATCACGCCCCTCCGCTGTCTTTCCAATTGAATATAAACGACAAATATTCGGAAACTTGCCACGTATTTCGCGCATAAACGTATATATCACATCCAAGTCGTGATAGTCCTTCCAATGAATGCCGCTGCGTGCTTGTTTCTCTACAAATATCAAAAATGCAGTCATTAACTTCAACTCCCTGCAGTTAAAATTATTGATATTATCACTAACTTGTACGACTACCCGCCTCCGCTTGTGTCGCATTTATGCCATCCATTTCGGCGGCGTCAATGAGCGCCTGTATATTCATATTCATCACTTCTTTGTCGATATTGTGTTCGGCAAGATAGCTCCGTGCCGCCTTCAAGTTTTCCTTATTGATAGAGATATCAAGAAATTTTGAATTCTCCTTCCAAATGATGCCACCTTCAGATAAAATAAAAGTTTCAAATAGTTCCAAAGTTGTGCAAAATGTTAAAAAGCAATTAAGTTTCACATTTGTTTGCGTACATACTTATTTATGTACAGTACACACATGCATACATATACATACATAAGCATTTGTACACTTCTAACGACTAAAAATCTGTATACGCACCGAATTTGCTCTCCAATGTCTCTGCCAGCGGCATGCTATTCTGCATATGTTCTGAAATATTGTAGATGCGCCACAATTGTGCATCATCGTACCGCACTGGAATCTCATTGACTTCGAGTAAACCATCCATTGCATCCTCGTCTCTTGCTGCTGCAAACGATATATTCGCGTTGATTTCCCTTTCATAGAGCATTCGATTTCCGGTTTGTATGTTTTTGTCGGCAATGGGCTCCAGGCGACTGATATCGAAAGCAGTGGTGAGCGCGAAAAGCACAAACACGCTGTAGATGCCGTAGTGGCTCCGCAGCATGTTGGTGTCAATATTATGGGAAGAGATAGTAGCGGTGACGTAAGTAGATGTGGGAAAAAGCAAGTGTTGCTGCTGGTGGTGGGACGAAGAGGGGATTTTCCAACTGTAAAACGTGGAAATAAGTAGGATAAGTTTATGAAAATTTATATACAGTGGGCGACAAAAGTCTATTAAGCTTATTTTTTATAAAAATTTAGTTCATACTACAACAAAATGCATACAAATAGAATCTTTAAATTTTTTGCAAAACTCAGGAAAATTCCATGAATTTTCATAAAAATTGGTAACTCTAATCAGATTTTTTACTAAAAAAAGTGTAAGTCTGAAGTTTCTAAAAAATTCCGTTGATTTTTGATAATTTTTTGGCTGACACTGTCATGCGTTTTCTTCCATAGAAAGTATGTTCGACAATTTTTTTATATGGATTAAAATGCACGACAGCTTCAACAAAAAAAATTGCCAAAAATCAGCGATATTTTGTAGTTCCTTGAAACTTACACTATGTTATACTAGAATTGAATGGGCTATGAAACTGCATACACAAAATTTTTCTAAAAACTCCTATTAAAAAGCCAATTTTTATGCAAATTTTTTGAATTTTCCTGAGTTTTGCAATAAGTTTAGAGATTCTATTTGTATATATTTTGTTGTAGTATGAACTATATTTTTATAAAAATTAGCTAAAAAAATAAAAATAAAAAACTTTGCTTAAATTTTTAAAAATTCCCCGTACTCCGACTTTTGTCACTTATGTAGGCGTTGTTCCAAGGCGAATTTATATAAGGTGTTGTTACTAGATCAGCTGATTTTGTGTATGTGTTTCGCCACACGGCTTCTTATGTCAAATTGAAAAATTTTGTTTGCGTTTCCACACACACTCTTACAGATTTTGACAGTTTGCGCCGCCAAAGCAAAAACAAAATACATGTAAATTTTTTGTTTTTGTACTCCTGCTATCACCTTATATTAATTCGCCCTGCGTTGTTCGTTGAAAACAATAAAATTTTTAAACATTGAATTCGCTACATTTTGTTTAATTTTTTTTTTTTACTTTATTTCATTTTATTTTATTTAATTTCCCTTTTTCATTATTATTTTTTCGTTACTTCGTGAATAAAACTCGCACTCAAGCTGTCGTTAGTTTATTGATAACTTATTACAAATGCAATCAACCTACTACTCTTAGAAATATTGATGCATAACATGGAATTACTTTGCATTGCGACGCAAGTGTTTATGTAAAAAAAAA
>JAPVRG010086813.1:0-12316 GCA_029783565.1 Rhagoletis cerasi
GAGGGTTGGTGGCAAGTTACTGGACAATTTTTACATAAACAAATCCATTAAAATTGTTATTAATTTATTTACGTATAATTATTTACCACTCAATAAGTATCTTTTCACACATACATACAACTCTATTTATATACGAAACAATTTTTAAACATCTAAAATTTAGTATTTGATCATATTATTTACAGGGAAAGAGCGTCTCAAACCCATACATTTTTCACGATCAATAAACAATGCATTCACTTTGCGCCGCAAATCAGCCTCAAGAGTTGAACGGGTTTTAAGTAGATTTTGATGTTGAGCCTCAGCTTCTTGAAGTTTATGATGCAGCTGTTTAACAGTGTCTTGTAGATCTTGCACTTCCTGCACCAAACGCAGCTGTGCCCAATCCCTGGATAACACAAAAAAAGGAAAAAATTGAGAATTAAGAGATGATTCCCCAAAGGATGGAATGAGCTGAAGATCTGTAATGCTATCATTCAGCTATAGTTAGCACTGTCTCATTCTTAATTAGATATTTCCTTGCTCTTTTCTGCAAAGGAAGCTTGAAACTAATCTGTTCCTCTGGATTTATGAAAAGGGTTTTCAAAAAGTTATTTCGAAATACTTAATTTAAAATTCCTCTTTGGGTCTTGTAGTATAACGTCCTCCGATCCAAGCATCAACAGCCTCATTGAGGTAAGGTGCATAACATGTCGACAAATTGTAGATATTCAAGATATGTTACATTCGATTGAGGCTCTTGTCACAAGAAAGAATCCTTGGAACTTCCTTAATCGGCTTTCTATAACTTTTGTATAGCCATGCTTAGGGTAAAAGCTTTCTCTGCGTGTTAACCGGTGAAGAGCACCACCTTACCCACTTCCAAGCTTTCTATACATCTTGTACAGACACGTGCAGACTAAAAGCTCTCTCTGCCCTCGCTGAATATGTACTTATGTTTTAAAGCTTTAAGTAAGTACGCAGTGAATTTTTCTTTCAACAACGCTTGATTTAAACAAGCGATGGGCGGAGAGCTTTTACTCCACATGCTGTTATGTATATACAATATATAGCACCACACTTATAAAATCTATTGAAAGCTTTGAAAATCTCCCACGAAATTTGTTGTGGCCGTGACTTATCTAAAGCTACTTCTGTTAAGAAGTCCAAGACGTAATTTTCTTGATTTTTGCGCCATTTAGATCCATACCTAAATAAGCGCGTTGGGTGTTGCGCCTATCTGCCTGTCTCGTTTTGGCGTGTATAACTTCACTGTGCTAGAGAGAAATAAACATGCAAGAGCTCAACGCGCTAATTTAGGTATGGCTGTTAGAGGTGGTTCTACGATTTCGAATCCGAGCCAGTTTGTATTATCCTCTGGGTGTAAGCACCGAGAAAAACTTCTAAGATGGACAAATAATACTTTTATGAAAGAAAGGGTCTTATTGAGGTTTCACTGTCACAAAGGATAATATGTACTCGTAATGCGCCCATTACAATAGTCTCCTTTAAATTTCGCCTAGACTTGTTGTGCATATTTCCTTTTGAAGTGTGTTCCAAAAACGGTCAATATGCCGGGAGACTTTTGTGCTAGGACCTAAAACTTTTCCCTAGGTATACCTTGTCTCCTGCATCTATTTTGGAACTTAAAACATTAAGTAGACATGTAAACAGAACACTCATATGCTAATATGTACCTTCTACAATTCTTTCGCTAGGCACATTTATAGAAGTGCGATTTGCTTGAGAACTTTAAAGTTCCGCTTATCTTACAACCCTCCCTTTCAAAAATACTCACTTGCATAACTCCACACCCTCGCGATGCGTACGCGCTTCCAAACGCGTTTGCGCTACCTTCAAAGGGTGCGCTTTATCTTGTATGGCTTTTTGTAACAAGAAAATATGTTTTTCCAGATCGAAGAGTTCCTGTTGCACCTTATGCAAATGTAATTGTATCTTATTCTTCGATTCGTTCATTTCTTGTGCGCGTCGATCCAAAGCGTTATTCGTATTACTCCAATGATCCCACACAGATTGAGCGATCGCGTTGACGATCGTTTCGGCATCGCTGCGTAGTTGGGAAAGCTTTGCGCGCTCGGCCTGGGATCTGCGTTAGGTAAACACAAAAATATGTAAGCTAAATATCTACAGAGTATACAAGTTAACCTGCTAACGCGCTGACTGCTCGCCTCAGCCCACGATTCTTGTGTACTGATGCTGGGGTCGTACTTTTCAATACCCCCATAGTAAGTAATACCGCGACTATAGTTGTTCAATTGATGGCAAACAGAATCAATGCCCAGCGTTGACTCTTTGTGCGCAACATCATCCTCTAGCAAGTGTTGAGCGGCGCGACAGTCGTTCGCTTGCCTCGTGATCTACAGTTAGTTAAGGAGTTTAGACAACTGCTGGGAGACAACATTTATCTTTACCTTTTCTTGCAGATCTTTAAGTTTATCGCGTGAATTTCGTATATTATCGATTTCTAGGAGCAGCGCCTTTTCAGCCATATCGTGTACCTTTTCCACACCCGCACGCGCCTCACGATGGTACAAGCACTCTTGCGCTATATGTAATGGTGCTTCCAAATCCAGCATGGCCTTACCGCAACGGCGCTTCAATTCGGATATCGCCGCTGATTCCGAAATCAATTTATCCAATTCAGTATTCAATTCGTTGCGCCAAAATGTTACATCTGTTATACGTTCACCCAAACGCCGTCCGGCATCACGCTGCCCTTGCGAAGTTTTCTCATCGGTTTCACGCATTAGACGCACTGCATCATTGCGCAAACGCTCTGCCTGATTCCTATTCAAATACATATATGTATAAAGTAAGGATGCGCGCTTGTTTTTTGACCTTACCTATTAATATTGGACTCTGCATATTTGGTTAGATTGCTATTAACCCATTCGTTGCTGGTGTAGCGCGTGAAGAGCGCCGCACGGGCAGCGTGTTGTGGATTGCGTTCGAATCCCGTTACCAAGTTGGGAAAGTTCATAGGTTCAGTGGTCATGCCAGAGGGTGAGAAGCATGGTTTCACCAGCTGATTTGTTACTGGTTGCTCAGCTAAGTTCTTGACCTCAATCATTTCATACGCCAATGTTGGTCGCCATGGATGCGGATGATTTGTCTACAATAAGGAATTGAATAAACAAACTTCATGCCATCGCAACTTGAAGGTTGAACGCTGGTGCTGAACTCTACCTGATAAGTTAAGCCAACGCGCGGTGGGACGGATGGACCCGTGACGGGCTCCATGCATGGCGGTGCGCCAGCCGTACTCCATGGCTGCAATTGAGAATACATTACAGTTTGTTCAAATTTTGTAGACATTTTTATTTAATTGATTTTTTTTTGGATTTTTAGCTAACAAATATACAAACTAATTTAAACAAGGGATAAAAATTGATAATTTTCAAACAAAAAAATTAAGCTAAAAAAATCGACAAAGCTTAAAAAACAACAAAAACTTTTTCTTTTTCGAATACAAACAGTACAGTGGATGAGGTGGAAAATGTAAAAAGTTCTTTTGTATGGTGTGGGTGTGGCCATGTAACTGTACTTTTTATAAATAGCAGATGGTGATGGAGTGGGTGAAGTTCTATGTACAAATGTGAAAGTAATAATGGTATGCGATACATATGACTCTGCCAAATTCCTGTGGTCTTTGCGCTCAATGTACTCATGTACGGTGCTGTTCTCCGTGGGCCATTTATCCAGCAGGTTGTCTTTAACCAGACGATGATCGAAGATGCGATTCTCGAGATATGATGTGGCATGATACTTCATGATTAGTGTTGGTTTTTAATGTTGCGTTTGAGTGATTGAATTGCTTTTGGTTAATTCTTAGGACTTTTACTGCACAAAAACTGCACTCACTATGGGAATACTCGATTTCAACATTAAATCTTTAACCGTTTCGGTTTTAGGATATATACTAGGATAGCGCGATAGCAGATTTTTATCCTCAACGGCCCAGCAAAGCATAGCAAACCGAGAAGTCGTAACGTTTACGTGAAAGTATGCGCTAACAGAACGATTTATCCTACCGAAATGAAAATTGTTTCTAATACAACGGAATTTTTCGCGCTAATATGGAGCAGAGGGGATGTATGTATGTAAATAAAACTCTTATTGACAAAACCGTAATTACATATGTACTTGGAAACCAACTCGTTTTTATGCATATTTTGCATGAGACTAGAGAAATAAATACACAAACAACTGTTTGAATGTAAATTCAAGTATTTTTTATTTATTTTCATATAGGAAGTATGTGTAACCAATCATTCGTAGGCTCTCGATTGAACTTACGATGGAAATTAGGTAAGGTTAGTTTATGTATATATACATAGGTGTGTACCTATATACTTGTACATAGCTACATGAAAATATACATAGAATGCACGGCCGAAATAAAAATTCGTGAAAAACGCTAAGCAGAGCACGGACGTCTTTCAGAGCTCTTTCCTGCTCGAGGTAGCGCAGATACCGCTGAATCCCAACCTACTCAACCCTACCACTCTTTGGTAAGCAGGTGCGTCTGGTTGGCCCTTCAGGGATAGCGATGGACGCTTATTATGTTTGCTGACCTGCACAGTGTAGCTGAACTGAATCGACTTGAGGAGCTGCGCGTAATGGTTGGAGATAGAGTACGGTGTCTTGGACTCCCCAGACCGATATTGCTACTTTCGATACTTTGGACTTAGAGGCAATTGAACACTACATTCGTTTCTCGATGAACGAAAATTACACTTTATGTGTATCTCATCATGTCCGTCATCTGGTCAGGCGACCCTTGGAGTGTTTGAGATTCTCCGGAAGATATATGGCCCTTTATGCATTTATGGCTGTGAGTATCGGAGGCGAAGGAACGATGAGTATGAGCTTTGCAACGACGTGGACATTTATTTATTTATTTTATGACAGTCATTTGTCCTATATATAGTCACGTATATACATTAGTAATATGTATTGCAAAATTAATATATAACAAAAGTAGAACTAAGCTTAATATACGTTAATGTTACAATTTTCCTTCTAAGCTATAAAATAGTTTATGTATACTTAACTAGGATAGCAAATTCTCGATGCTGTTGGAATGGACGTGATTCCAAGCAGTACCGAATTATATTACGTATGGGACATGCGGTCTAAGAGTGTAATTTCCAAAGCCGCCACAGCTGGGTGGTTGGAAAGGACTAGTTTCCAAGCCGCCTCACTATGGGCAGGCGATCTGAATGGACGAGATCCAGAGTAGCGCTGCAGCGGATTAAAGTACAGCGGCTCCGCTGGCTTGGTCATGTCGTTCGAATGGACACAGACGCTCCAGCACTGAAAGTATTCAACTCGAAACCCGCTGGTGGTAGCAGGGGCAGAGGGAGGCCTCTTCTTCTAATCTGGTGCTGCAAATGTGATCTATTCCTTCCCGAGTAAAACCCATCCCTTTTTACCATCCCTTTTTACCCTGGGTAAGGAGGTGGCAATTCGTGGTAAACGTTCTCAAGCGGCTTTATCACCTGTATGAAATACAACCCAAGTCGACAATAAAACGGGCGATAGGAACCCATAAGAGACTCATCTTATTATAAAGGGTGGTTTTCACTATGTCATATTTTGGTGACAAAATTTGTCGACTTATTTTGACACAACTTTATCTCCCATCCATTCCTTTTTTAGGGACATATAGCAAACTTAGCAGCACACATACACGTACACGACTGAGCATCTTTTTTGATCTAAATCAATCGATAAACCGTTTTATATTTCCATTTGACAATGTGTTTTCACTTATTTGAAGACAAATGCCATTGAATTTGGCATAGTGAAAACCAGCCTTAAGTTTAAAATTATTTGGTTGGTGTGCCTTGGTTGGTGTTGGTTTAAATGTTGTAAACAAACTGACTACTCGTTTTGGACCCCACTGTAGGCCTAGGCTATAAGATTTCTTCTGTGTTTCTGATACAACTAGCGTGTCACATTTTGAACAACTTTCTCTCAGGGGTGTTAGCTACCAGAATTTAATATTTCTGAGTTATAATTTAGTGGTTGGTTCTTCGTGAATTTAACGAAATTAATATCAAAGATTTAGCTAGCGAAGCCTCCGCCCTTCCTTGGAATGATTGCTGGTATTTAGCTGATGTTAACGAAAAGGTTGAATGTTTTTTTAGTTAGCTATATTTTTGATAAATATGTTCCTGAGGGAAAAATTAAAGTCAATAATAACAAACAGCCATGGCTCAACAAAGCGGTGCTTAAAGCGAAACGGGCCCGAAATAAGGGCTATTATTCTTTGGAGGAAAAATAGTTCTGAAGAAAATTGGACGGCATAGGTGTTCTCTGCAAAAGGTGTTCATCCCCTCTACTTCGGGAACATAGAAAGGAGAATTCTACTCCCTAAGTTCTCTGCAAAAGGCGTTCAGCAATTTACGGCTATCGTCTGGATTATGTTATACACCCTCTGCGCAGAAATAGTGTGAATCTCATAGTCGGATGAGCATTTAAAAGTTTATGAAAACAAATTTTATATAAAATTTATTTACAGCGAATACTTTGGTATGAACATATGCATATCAAACGAAAGGAAAATAAATTTTCTTTATATCAAAAGTACGATAACAGTATCCTTATAAGGCTACTTTTGAAGAAAAAGCAGTTTAAAGGGAATTTTTTCATACACTTTTTATAAAAAGAATTTTTTCAGAAATTTGAAATGCAAGGTATAAGGAATGCATACCAAAAGAAAGATGTTTTAATTTCCCTTAAAACTGTATATTTAGTTTTACAAACGCTTCACCAATTACGGTTCTTCAAAAAGCAAATTTCGATCTTTGAGCTTCGATATCTCGCTTAGTTTTAATTTTCGAAAGTAAATTTGAAAACCGTTATAATCATTACGAAAAGCTCTATCGACTCCAGTTTTTATTTTTTTATAGCGAAACGGTATCTGTTCTTTACTTGTTCCCTCAGCTATGTAAAGGTCTACATAGTAACCCCCTTATTCATAAAAAATAAAATAGGTTTAAAGAGCCCTATAAAATGACATTTCACACATTTTTCATTTTATAAACCTTTTTGAAAGCTGTTTTATTTCTTATGAATAATGGGGTTAGTATGTAGAAAGCGGTTTTCAGAAAAACGTTAATAGCTTTTGAGTTTGATGTGGTAGCATATATACTTATGGATGTAGTGTATATTATTATTTAATACCTTTGAAATTTTAGATCAATAAAAAAAACCGGTCATCAAATAAGAAAGTTACCAGAAAAAATTAAATTCAGCTGTTTTTTCAGCGTGCACTAAGAGAAATTTTCGCATTCATCAAACACACGCGAACATTTTAAACAATTTTACAGTTTTAGTGATATGATCATACATGCAAATCCCCACTTTCGGCATTGACGAAAAAACTCAGGTTTCATATCCCCTTGAAAATTTGAAGCCCTCCCGCACAAAACTTTTGCTATGACGGTGTCTCCAGCTGTTTGCGTCTACAAATGTCAGATCTGTTTGCCAAAACAGAAAAACACACCAAAACCACGCAGTGAAAAGTTTAACAATTCTGAAAGATATAAAAAATAGATCAAATCAAAAAAATTAAGCTAAAAGTAGCAAAACATGGTGATTGAAATTTCAACTAATGGCAATGACGGTAAATCTACTGAAGATTCGGAGGTGGCGCTACAAGCGGACACAGAAGCTGCCGCGGACTCTGCGGCCGCGGCTGAGGTGGAGCGCCAAGAACGCGAGGAACTAAATAACTTTGTAATAGAATTACAAGCAAAAATTAAAGCTAAAGCGCAATTGCGAGCTGAAAATCTTAACTGCGAACATCCTGGCGATGACTTTTTTGCCAAACTGGATTCCAGCTTGAAGCGCAACACAGCATTCGTGAAGAAGCTAAAACAGTTCACCGCTGCTCAGTTGGAAGCATTGCTGAAAGATATGAGCGGCCTAAATTTGAGTAAATACATTTCAGAAATTTGTGCGGCACTTTCGGAGGCAAAGTTAAAAATGACCGATGTACCGGCGGTGATAACACTCTGCTCTCGCTTACACCAAACCTATGCTGACTTCGACACGCAATTTCTTGAAGCATGGCAGAAAATTCTTTCCTTAAAACCAGGTGAAAAGATTTCAAATCCAAGTAAATTACGCGTGGACCTGCGCTTATTCGCGGAGCTTGTTAGCTCAGGTGTGATCAGTGGTAAACAGGGCTTGCAATTACTTGGATCCGTGCTCATCAATGTGATTTCACAGGATAAAGAAGATCACAGTAATTTCTCAATCATATTATCCTTCTGCCGACACTGCGGCGAGGAGTATGCGGGGCTCGTGCCACGCAAGATGCAAAATTTGGCAGAAAAGTATGGTGGAGTGGTTATTCCTAAGTCGGATTTTCTAGCGCCCGACAGGCAGCAAAACTTACGGGGTTTGCTAAAGGACTACTTCAAAAATTTATGTAAACACTTGCTTTCCGAACAGCAAGAGCTGCTCAATATGACCAAGAGTATCAGACGTACTATGGAGTCGAAAGGTGAGGCATAAATATTTATTTGTAGAATGAAATTTGTAACATTTGTTTTATTTAAGGTGAAATCTCGAATGATAAAAAAGAAAAATGCGAGCTAATGCAAGCAAACTTCGATAAACTACTGTCTTCTGCTCAAACGCTCTCTGATCTGCTCGATGAACAATTGCCGGAGCTCGCAACAGAATCGGAAAATTGCAATCCTGGCGCTGTCATCGAAAATATGCTCGAAGTTGCTACAATGGGAGAACTAGATCCATGGGGAGACGATGAAACCAAAAGTTTTTACACAGATCTACCGGATTTACGGCAATATCTTCCGAATTTTTCTGCGCCAAAAATCGATTTGGAACAAAATGAAGAGCCCACAGAGATGACAGAGGAAGCACTTGATGCGGATATTGATGTGGAGATGGATATAGATGATCCTCCCTCAACAGCATCAGATCCGCCGAATGATAAGGACGCTGAGATCGTAGCGGAACCAGGCAGCGAAGAGTCGGCGACGCCAGCACCGTTACCGGACAAAATCGCAAACGCCCTAATGGAAGCTGGACGCATAGGTGCAGGGCAGGTGTCGCATAGCAAGCAGCACTTCGATCAGTTTTTGAACAA
The DNA here is from genome assembly GCA_029783565.1 of Rhagoletis cerasi. Classification (NCBI taxonomy): domain Eukaryota; kingdom Metazoa; phylum Arthropoda; class Insecta; order Diptera; family Tephritidae; genus Rhagoletis; species Rhagoletis cerasi. The sequence goes on from JAPVRG010086813.1 coordinate 9,128, forward strand.
TTTAAATAATTGTGTCAACAAGGAGCTTATAGACTCGGCTGCAATTGAGTTTCTGCTGAATTTCAATACTAAAAATAACCGTAAAAAACTCACAAAATCAATTTTCACGGTGCAGAGGTATACAACTATATTTTTTTTTTTTAAATTAGAACTTTAAAAGAATGTTTTCGATTTCAGAACACGCTTAGATTTGCTGCCATTCCTATCGCGATTTGTCGCCATTGTCAATCTGTGCAACACAGACGTTGCCACAGACTTGTCGGAAATGTTGCGAAAAGAATTTAAATGGCACATACGCAAAAAGAATCAGCTTAACATTGAATCAAAAATCAAAATTGTACGCTTCATTGGCGAGATGGTTAAATTTGGTCTCTGCAAAAAGTTTGACGCGCTCAGTTGTCTTAAGATGCTGCTGCGTGATTTCCAGCATCATCAAATCGAAATGGCTTGCGCATTCATTGAAGTCGCAGGCGTGTATCTCTACAACTGTCGCGACTCACGCTTGCTTACGAATGTCTTCCTCGACCAAATGATGCGTCTAAAAACCGCTACCGCCTTGGACTCGCGCCATGCCGCGCAGGTGGAAAGTGTTTATTATCTGGTAAAACCGCCGGACACTATAAAACAGGATGCCGTGGTACGTCCGGTTATACATGAGTACATACGTCATCTGATTTTCGAAGAGCTATGCAAACAAAATGTAGATCGTTGCATAAAAATGATGAGACGCATCAATTGGGAGGACCCAACGGTGAGCAGTTATGCCATAAAATGTATGTCCAAGGCGTATTTGCTACGTTTTCCGCTAATACGCTGCCTTGCTGATTTGGTTTCTGGTTTGAGTTCATATCAGGAGCGTGCGGTGACCATGGTCATCGATAATGTGTTCGAGGATATTCGCGCTGGTTTAGAAATACACTCGCCGAAACTGGCACAACGACGCATAGCAATGGCTAAGTATCTGGGTGAACTGTATAACTACAAGTTAGTGGAATCGACGAATATTTTGAATACACTTTACTCGATCATCTCACTGGGCGTGTCAACGGAGGATGGTGTATACTCCGAATTAGATCCGCCTGACAGTTTGTTTCGCTTGAAATTGGCTTGCGTTTTGTTGGATACGTGTGGACAGTATTTTACCAGTTCTATGAGTCGCAAAAAGTATAAATGTGGTTCGAAAATCATTAAATTTGTTTTAAAATGTTTTGAATTTGCAGACTTGATTACTTTTTGGTCTTTTTCCAACACTATTATTGGTACAAAAAGTCTCATCCGGTGTTTAGTAAAGTGGAAAACACATCGGATCTGTTCCCTATACTGGTGGATCATATGTATCGCGATTGCTTGGCCAATGTGCGCCCGAAATTGAAGGTAGTTTTTATTAATTCATATGTTTTCGGAGCAAAATCTCTGTATAGAATATGAACTTTTTATTCACAGCTCTATAAAAGTCTCGAACAAGCCAAGGAAGCGATTGAGAAATTAAAGGAAGAATTATACCCGCAGTTAAAAGAAGCCATGCAAGCGCAAACTGAGGGTGAGAGTTGTCTCGAACCAATACGCGAAGACAGTGAATTTGATGATATGGTGAGTAACCCCTTTTCATGTGTACTAAAACTTAGTTTGTACAAACATTCATGCTGAGTGATCGTAGCGAAATATGATCTACACAAAATAAATACTAATTACCTTTCGTTCAAACATGCCTCTATAGCTCAGTGACGATTCCTCCTCTGAACGCGAACCGCGCGCCCGTGCACCCGACGCTGGGGGAGATGACGATCCCAATACCGAGGACGCAAACAATGCCAATGAGTTGGCCAACACAACTGATTGGACCGAAAACGAATTTATGCTCGAAGACTGTGAAAGCCATGTGCCAGAAAAATCGAAAGAAGATCTGGAATTCGAACAGATGTTTGAAAGAATGGCAGCCGACAGTTATCAAGAGCGCATCAAGGAAACTGTCAAACCGAATACGAAAGACATACCAGTACCAATGATGGCTAGAACGAGTAAGAAATCGTATGAGCAAATTACTACTCCGAGTGGCAATCAGTCGGGTGGTGAAAAAGAGGCGGCAAAAAGTACCACTGCCAATGCTGCTGGCGGTACAGTGCCATTTGTGCTGATGGTACGCGGTGGCAAAGGAGGCAAGCAACAATTTAAACAATTTGTTGCGCCATCCGACTCACAATTGGCCATTAACCTCAAGCTGCAGGAAGAGAAGACAAGAGAGGAGAAGGAAAAAGTAAAGCGTTTAACGCTAAACATAACCGAACGTATAGAAGAAGAGGACTATCAGGTATGCGTGTGCAAATAAAGTGTTATGAATATAGAATTATACCTATTTTTCTTTTAACAAAAGGAATCTTTAATGCAATCACAACGCGGCTTGTCGCAGAACCATTATCAACGCCCGAGCAAGCCGAAGTTCCGCCATCAGAAGGGTGCACCAGATGCAGATTTGATTTTCAATTAAACGCTGCGACGACTATTGTGCACTAAAATGCATAATTTCTCGTTTCGATATATGCTGGGTTAAAATACTGGGCGCATACTGACATTGCAAACCCATGCATTTGCAGTTGGCTCGCACAAAAAGTTGTTAAGTTGTGGGTGAAAATGACGAAGCTATGTGCAAGTTGGAGTTGAAGAAGTAATATGTATGTGTGTGTATGGTTTGCGTGGGGTCGTCGCCATTGAAGATGAATTCAAAAGGAGTACATTAAAGTAACAACTGGAGCAGAAAATGAATTTATTTTGGATTCGTTAAAAATGTAATGCAGTAAAAATTACTGAATAAACTATAATTATTAGAATGAAAGGTCATATTTGAATTTATGCAGAGAAAAAAAAAACAAATCGTTATTAAAAAAGTTAATTTCTAAGGCCTTTATTTTAGGATTTTTATGTTTTTAACCAAAATTAACGGTTAATTTTCGGTTTTAACTTTTTTCTTCGTATTCATTATTTTATAAATTAAATTTTAAAATAAAACAAGTAATTAAAAAACTTTTTTAAGACAAGCTTTTATTAATTATTAAAAATAACAGACATTGGAATACCTCAACAAGCAGCACAATAACATAAAATTCACAATGGAACAAGAAATAAAAGGAGGGCTAAACTACCTAGACCTGACAATTAAAATAAATAGGAACAACAACAGTATGGAATATGGAA
>JAPVRG010086817.1:0-17185 GCA_029783565.1 Rhagoletis cerasi
GAAATGGTTGAAATATTCTCATAAATAAAAAATAAAATAAAAAGAAATGGATAAGGAGAAGCTTATCGAAGAAGTGAGGAAATACAGGTCGCCGTCGTACGCCGCAATTGTGTTTACTCTGACGGATTTCACTGCGGCAACTGAACCGTTGCTCACTTACCGCCTACCGCTTTACATTCGTCCGTCGCAATTCTGGGTGGAGCTTATAGGCAACTCCACTTCGTGCTGTCGAAAGCGGCTTTGAAGTCGACAAATAGATGGTGAGTGTCGATCCTCTTCTCCCGGGTCTTCTCCAAAATTGGCCAATAGTAAATACCTGGTCTATGGTGGATTTACAAGGTCAAAAGTCACACTGATAAGGTCCAATCAGCTCGTTGACGGTGGGCTTCAGTCTTTCACACAATACGCTCGATAGGACCTTATAACCTTTGCTTAGAAGGCCGATCTTGCGGTAGTTGGCGCATATAGCGGGATCGCCTTTCTTGTGGATTGGGCAGAGCACACTTAAATGCCATTTGTCGGGCATGCGTTCATCTGACCATATTCTGCTTAAGAGTTGATGCATGCGCCTTATCAACTCCTCGCCGCCTACCCCAGTACGATTCGGTTCGTCTTATCCACTACTTTCAGCGCTGATGCGATTCAACAGGGTGTTAAAGTGTTCCCTCCATAATTTAAGATCATTCTGGACATCGGTCACTAGTTCGCCATGGTTGTTCTTACAGGAGTTCGTCCCGGTCTTGAAACCTTCCGAAAGTTGCCTAACTCTCTGGTAAAATTTTCAGTAGTTTTTCCTGTCGGCCAGCAATTAATTTCAGTAGCTACATTTTCTGACAGCCAGGCGGTTATCAAAGCACTTAATTGTGACAAGTAGGCATCGAAGATTGTCATTGAATGTAGGCACACTCTAAACGTACTGGCAATGAGATGTGTCACTCATGTTGTATGGGTGCCAGGCCATAGGGAGGTACTGGGCAACTGTATTGCAGACGAAATAGCAAGGAAAGGAACCTTATTGTCTGCAATCAGTACCGCTAGAAATGCGGGCATTCCGCTATCTTCCTGCAAGCTCCGTCTGGAGAAAAACTTCATCGGGCGGGCAAATGCAAAATGGGCTGCAGCACCCACATGCAGGATAGCAAGGCATATCTGGCCTGAGCTGGATAAAAACAGATCTCGCCCTCTTCTCCGCTTAGAGCGTCCACTGCTCCGACATGTAATTGCAGTTCTCACTGAGCAATGGCTTTTGGGATCTCACGCCATTAGAATGGGTTTGCACTCAAACGATTATTGTCGCAGCTGCCGTGATGAGGAGGAAATCGAAAGTGTGGAGCACTTCCTATGTCACTGCCCTGCATTGGCGAGGGCTCTTCGATGCTCGTTCCTCCACTATTCTTTTGAATGTCTGGCTGAACTGGACTCAGCTAATATCTACGACTTTGTGCCCTTCATCAAAGCGACAAATTTGTTTCATTTCTAAGGTAAGAGGAGGGACGTAATGAGTCTCTAATATGGCATCACAATGGGTCCACAGTGGCCTAAGTGTGTCCTTCTCCTGTTTGGATAGGACAGCCAAGATAATCTAACCTAACCTAACCTAACCTAAGAATGTCGCGATTCCAGCCCATACGTTATATATTTAATTAATGTTAAATGATTCGAGCATAGGACCTCCACAAAGCTTTTCCGCCAAACCCGGTTTAGGGTAGTATTTTTCACTCAGTCCAAGGTTGTGTTTACAGTTTCAAGCTCGCGAAGGATGTATTTCTATGTGCACTGGACCGAAGTCAATTAGTTTGCCAAGCACTAAGCACTGGTAGTCAATATTTGGGACGGGCAAATACCATATTTGACACTCATTTTTGAGGGATTTTTGAAGAGCATATTGATGTTGTCACACATATCATTTTACATCAGAACGGTGGCAGATGGATTTTCACAATAAGCTGAATGGCGATCACTAATGCAAATTGTTTGTACATCTTAAGAGGTTTAAAATCGAACCTGGTTCAGACCGAATTACCAATCTAAACACTGGCCAGCAGCGGCTGCTGTAATTTTTCCTTATGTGCTTTATAACAACAAAAAAAAACTCGAGGTATTTTTTTAAATTTATCATTTATTTTAATTTTAATTTATAAGTATCTGTGCTTATTATTTTCATTCGATTCAACAATTTTCTTCATTTATAGTACATACATATGTATTTCCCTTTCATACAACAACAATTTAATCTTTAACATTTTGCAAAACTAAAATATTAAACCATGTAACGGTTTATTTAATGTTTATGTAATAAAATTAGAAAAATCTGGAAAATGTATGTATTAATATGTATATACAATACGTTAGCTAAACGCATACTAAATAGTAATAATAATCAATAATAAATTAAAAGTACATACATATTTACAAACATATTCGAGTTGGTCTTCAAAGCCATTTTACAAATAAAAATAAATATATAAATGCAAGAAAAAAATACGTTAAATCATTACTATGTATAAATAAGAATATTAAAAGGAATGCAAATTTTTTTATTTGTGTATAATTTTTTGTTTTTGTATTTTTTTTTTATTTTTTGCTCATGTGTAATGAACTTCATTATAATATTTTGAAAAAGTTTTACAGGTACAAATCAACTGTATCAATTGTATAAATAATGTTAAAACTATTGACAACATGGATGGATGAAAAGGGTATTTGAAATATTTAGAAATTACGTGACATTATTCCTTAAGTACTGCGTGTATATTTAAGACGTTTGGCTTTAAATGCATTTTGTGGTTTTTTGTTAGATTTCAACTGGGCATTAAATGACAAAAACTTTTAGTGACAAATTTGGGTATTAAAAAACGGATTACAATTCGTTAAAACTAATAATTGTTCGTATTTTTGTCATTTCACTGCCTAGTGGAAACTTGGCATAAGAGAGTGCTCAACTTTTTATCTAAATTTTTTTTGTTTTTATTTGTGAAATGCACACTGTACACTTCTGCTTTAAGTTCACAGATAAGTAATATTTTTTAAGTTTATTTAGTAGATAATTAATTCGGGGTAAGTTTTTTTAAGTTCTATTGAGGTAGGTTTATCGTCGAGCTTCGGTTGTTCTTCTGTGTTTTGACAATTTAGTAGTATTCTAGGCAGTATGTATTTATGTATACACATTAATACAATTGCTTTAAAATCTGCGTTTTAATGTTTTTTTGTATTTATTTTATTCTTTTTATAGCACTTTACATTTTCTATTATTATCCTTTTAACAATAAAGTTTAATGAGAAGTTTGTTTAACAATAATAAATTAATTAAGTAACAGTCTCATTGTTGCATTTTGTGTTGTGTTTTATACTTATATTGAATTTTTTTCAAGTTTTCTTTGTTACATAGTTTTTTTTTTTTAATTTAAGTATAGTAAAAAGTTTTCGTTTGTTTTAAGTAATTAAATGTGCCATTTTTAGTGAGTTTGAGTTAGTTTTGTTTTGAATTTGTAATGTTGGTCTAACGGCTGGAGATTCTTTAATCTCCTATAAGTCTTGTGGTAGCTGGTTAACGTAACTTAAACTTTGAATTTTTGAGTGGCAAATAAGTTATTGTACTAAATCAAGTCGAGCGTTTTTGTGCATAACTATCGTTCAATAGGTCATTGGATCAGTGCTAAACATGTGAATTTCCCTGCCTAGGTTGCCTAATAAACAAACATTCCTATTCAAACCCTATGTAAATAGCTCTTGTCCACCCATGGACGCTGGATTGGGATTCAGAAGACCAGCGAAGTCGAGGACGTCCTAAGAACAGCTGAAGAAAATATCAACACAACGTAGGAGCGTGTAAAAACGCTAACCCAAGCCAAGTTCGGTGAAAATACTTTGAGGAGATCCTATGCTTCCAAGAGGAGCCGTAAATAGTGCGCAAAAATTTGACCCACTAACACTCATAGGCGATTTACATTGCGATTCCGGCAACTGTCTTTCAACTCACCTCACTCTTTCGAAAGTCAAATTCATATGACAAATCTGACAACTATCTTGAAAGCTCTTTCCTGTCTTTCGAAAGACTAATGGAAAGATCTGCTAACAAGGAAGTCTTACAGTTATTTTGTTTGTCCTTTAGCAATAAGTTTTCTAAGAATTAAATGAAATAAAAAATATTTTTCTTTAATATTATTTAAACTTAGTTAAGTTAGTTATTTTTCTTTAAAATAATAAAAACTAGAAATTTAAGGAAAATTAAACTAAAAAAAATTAAATTAAAAATAAAAGAAAAAATAAATAGTTTCTTAAAATTAGATGAAAAAAAAATATTTTCCTTTTTAAAACAACAAAATCAAAAACTTTGTAGAAAATTTAATAAAAAAATAAATTGTGTTTCTAAAAATTAAATGATACAAAAAATATATTTTTTTAAAAACAATAAAATCTAAAAATTAAATGAAAATCAAATTAAAAGAAAAAATAGATTGAAAAAAGAAAAAAAAGAAATGCAAATTAAAAAAATGAAATGAAAGAAAAAAATTAATTTTTTAAACAACAAAATCGAAAAATTAAAGGAAAATTAAATTAAAAAAAAAAGAAAAAAATTAAAACTTTCTAAAAATGAAATGAAAATAATAATATATTTTTCTTTTTAAAACAATACAATCTAAAAATTAAAAGAAAATTAAATAAAATGAATTAAAAAAAATAAATTCCGCTGCCAGACGATTCGCACCTCGGATCTCTCGAATGGTACGCCAGTGCTTTGCTCACTCGACCTATGCGACTGTTGGAGCAGCGTGAGCAAAACGATATTCATCTCCATTTGGAACGTGCCCAGGTGCTTTCTGTCAAAAGAGCTCTTCACCAGATAAGTTGGCAAGGGAGCTTTTTTTTGTGAGACTTTCGTGTCAGAATAAACAAAATCTTTCAAACTATCTTGTCAAGTGCTTTCAATTTCCTTACAAAAGACGTTCAACCATGATACAAAAAATACAAGGTAGTTTCATTTAAAAATTTTCAACATTTGGCATAGCGTTGCCACATCGGAAATTTGTACGACAGGGTAATTTCAAATCATATATTGGAGATTATTTATAAAATGGTGGATTTCATAAATGCAACAAAACAACACAAAAACTTACTAATGAAAATGCTTTGTTTTAAAAATTAATTCATGCTTTCAACTACCTTTGCTAAAATTGTCCTGATAAGATCTGTTTTTCTCTAACCGAGTTTGAAGAAAACGTTGAAGTTTGGTAAAAAATATATCGCCGCGAAGAATGGATCTTTATTGGAAGCATTTGCAAGGTCCTTCTGGACCAGAGTGGATCGCCAGGCGGTCAAAGAAAGTCCTTATGCTTGTGAAGCCACAGCTCTCACATTTGGTTGGGGTGCTGCCGACAGTTCACCGTCCCGTGATTCTTACTGCCGCAGTTGGTTGTAGGATGATGAAACACTTCAACATTTTCAACTAGGCTGTCCAGCTTTCGCGAGGCTAACATAGGAGTATCTTGGTTCGCATTTATAACCAACTCTGAGAAGTTCTCGAGTGATTGGCGTATGGTGTTTCATCGATTGCGTCGTGGTATTCGTTTAAAATCGCGTGATATCGCAAAACACAACGCCTACAATAAACAAGTGTGTCCTCACTCTGGGGACTACCACCTAACAAAACATAGAAAAAAGTTCAGTTATTTTGGTAACCAAAATTATAATAATTCAGATAGAAACTGCACGAAAGTGTTTTCTACGATCTCAAAACGCTCGACAGTTGGTCTAGATATAGACTCAAAGAAGAAATTCCAGTAAAAACCTATTGTGGTCGTTTGAGGCCTAAATGCAGAAAGTGGGTTAAAAATTTGTTTTCCCCGGCTTTGGAATGTCGACAACCAAAATTCAAATTCAGAAGTCTGGCTGAAGCGCTTATTGTGACAATAGGCGGACCGTCAATTCATCTAATTTTCTAATTTTCAATGCACCGGCAAAAATTCAGAAGGAATATTCTGTGACCTTTCGCTAGGTATAATGGTAATTTTTGCCCAGTCGGTTTTTGATAAATTTGAATGATTTAATTGGGTGGTCGTCTAAAATTCATCTCTGTATGAGACTAGATGTAACTGTTGGCTCTCTCAATCAGTACTCGAAGGCAGAGACTGAGCTTAAAGTTGTAACCGTGGCGAAATCTCTTTCCATACGAAAGCGCACTATTGCATATGGATGCGGCAGCCGAGTTATATGCATACTAACCCTTAGTAAGATCAATGATTGATCAATGGTCCACGAAACATTTAGAAATGGTATAAAAAGTTATCCAGCCCTTGTCAGACAATGCTCACGATAACTTGTTGAGAAACGCGCATATCAACAGAACTTTATACGTAAATTGCTTCTGGTGCAACGTAGGTTTGTATTCAAATAATTACCATCTCAAACTCTCTATTTTTTTTAGCTAATATTAGCGACTGATTTTGGCTTAAAATGTAAATGGGACTAACTAGAATTAAATTAAAATCCCTTATAAAATAACCAATAAATTAATTTGGCCTAACAACTGGGTTTTAATATTTGTCTTCAAGTAACTACTAAAATACTTTAGAATAATTTTTTTCAAATGTACACTAACGATATTCAATATTTATAAAAACCAGTTACATATGTATATTGTGTGCGCTTTCATTCATACTTCCTATGTACTCTCACACGCTTTCAAATCTTACGGTGATAATTTGAACTTTCACTATTTTTCTGCTTAAACAACTAATATTTACATATACTACAATATATCCTTTAACAACCATTCCTAGATCACACCCATTTTTTTTTCGAAATTACCAAAGTTATTTACACTAAACCAGCGATCAGCTTGCTTGCTGCGTCAGCAGGTTAACCAGCTCGGTGCGGTCCATATTGCTCAGCGTTTGCATATCCATACCGAGCGCTGCCGCAACCGCCTCAATGTCGAGTCCAAAAGAGGTTAGCAGCTCGAGAAAGCGCATCTCCTCGCCGGTTATCGGATTAGTGACCATCGGACAGGAGTGATTGCATTGCGGCCAACTGCAACGCTCGAGGAGGCGCAACACGCACTTCTCTGGGACGTGTGGTACGCGATTACGTCGATTGCTGCCAGCGCTGTTGGTCGCGTGCTTCTTTTGCAACTCTAACTGCGTCGACCCCATCTGCACCGGTTGTTCGTGTTGCAGTTCGCGTTCAAATTTGCCAGTATGTTGCACCTTCAATTGCCGTTGCCGCTGGCGTTGCTCTTTGCGTTGCTTGCGCAACTTTTGTCCTGCGAGACGCTGCTTGCGATCACCGCCTCCATTCACGTGTTGCTTGTTGGGACGTTGTTTTTTGTTGAGATGCTGCTCCTGTAATGCTGCGTCTGCGTTGTCTTTAGGCGGCAAATTGTTACTATGCTTACCCCCCGCGGCTTCATTACGTCGACGCTCGTGACGATTGCGATGCTTGTTGCGATTTCGCTGTTGTTGTTTGCGTAGCCGCCTTTGTTGTCGTTCATGACGGAGGCGACGTCGTTCTTCACGCTCAACCTTGGTAAAACGCGGGCGCACACCATTTTGTGGCTCGTTGTTGTTCGCTTTTCTATCCTTATGTTGTGTGGATCTGTGGTGCTTAGGTGGCGTTTGCTGTTCGGGGCGATGGCGCCGGCGCTCATGCAGCTCGGCATGTGGATGTTGCTTGTCGTTGTGTCGTCGACGACGCGGACGCGTAGAATGCTCCCAGCAGCGAAGCGCGGTAGGCAATGAAATGTCATCGATTTTTATATTGATCCAATCGCGTTTCGAAATTACAGCATGTCCGATGCAAGAAGGCGCAAATACGCCAGTGACATTGTCCAGGGAGGAGCGCAAGGCGCCACCCATTTCGTGTATGTAGTTCCACTGCTGTGGTGTGACTGGTGCGCCTACATTGTCAGCGCGCATTTGCGCTTCATCAAAGAGCCATTGGAAGACGAAGAGTGGTGCTGTGAATGGGAGGTTGATAAAATTTTGAATAAGCGAATTATGTAATCAAAAAATAAGGTATTATTTTATTACCATTCAGCGTCGGATACAACCGATAGCCGAAGTAACAGCGCCACGGCTCCGCTGGATACTGTTTGATGCACGCTTCGGGCAGCGAACCTTGCCACAATTTCCAACCCTGCCGCACTGCTTCACTGGAGCCCACTGTAGCTGGCGTATAGGGCTCGCGATCCAGAAACCAACCCGAGTCGCTTACGCCACGCACCGCCACCATTAATTTACGTTCCACCTGCAGATAATTGGTAATGCGATCCAAGTTGAGCATGACGCCCAGCCCACCCGCCGATGAGCCGACTAACAAAAGCTCCGCACCTTGTACACGTCCCAAGCCGAGTGGTATTAGTTCGGCAATCACCTGTCGTATAATTGTAGCGCCCATAAAGCGCCACTCGGCTGTCTCATCGATTGTAGCGCGTGTGCCCGACCACGAATCGCTGCTGCAGTATGGTACGAGCACATGATTGGCATTATGCCAATAGGGATTCTCAGACGGCAACGGTGAGAGTATGCCACCAACTGTAAGCATAGATGAAAACAATAGAAACAAGATTAAATGAGAATTTCGCTAAGCGCAGGCCACATCCAAACATTTCTACTCACCATCACGCGTTTCTGGCCATTGCGCAGACGTCATCAGATGGCGTAGGCGCAACCAACGCGCGCGACAAGAGCGTTTATCGTAACAATGCCAACCACCTTCCAGGAATACAATCCATTTCTTCGAGTTAAGATTTTTGCGCAAATAAAAGCCAGCACGTGAGCCATCATTACAGGCTACTGTGGCATTGTTGAGAAAGACTAACTTCAGCGCGCGTCGACTTTCTACAGCGGGCGCTGATTTGTTTGTGCTACTCAAGTCGAGTGAGTTCTTTTCGTGTTCAGACATAAAAAGCGACGTCACCGTCGTGGCGTTGAGCAGGGAAGCGGATGAAGCGGCGTTGCCAAGCAGTGGTGCGGCGACAGGTGGTGCTGCCACTATAGCGGCCTTAGCAGTGCGACGCGCTGAAGTGGAACGCGCGAATGCGGCTGGTGGATGCAATGCGGCGAAGCAAATCAATATGAAAAGGCAACGCAGAGCAAGCGATATGCTGTGTGTGCTAAACGCCGAAAAGTAGGCAACGCTGCGAAGGTGATAGCTGCGGCAGCTGTGACGGATTGTGGAACATGAGTGATCGCTTAGTGGACTGCATTTAAGACTGGCCTTAGTAGTGCTGAATGTTGAAGCATTGTTGTGCTGCAAAAGAAGAGAAAAAGAAACCGAAAAAAATTAAGTCTAATCATAACGATTATCAAGGTATTAACAAGGTAGGTAGAGTAGAGAGTTAAGAGCGCAAGTGCAATGAAGAAGAGAGCGTGGAAAGTGATCTAAGAGCGTAAACACGCGCTGAAGAGCACAAGAGCGGGATCATTAAAATAATTTGTAGTGAATGAATTTTGGCGTGAAAGCCGGCTGATATTCAGAAGGTGTCTACTATGTGTGTATGTATGAAGGCAGACGCTATAGTAAACAACGTAAGCGGTTGTGGTTTATTTTAATACAATCGCATACTTATTGTCTCGTTACATTGTCGTTTTGCGTTCCCTTGCTTCCAATGGCTATACTACGCATATGTAAATATCTTCACTTAGTTTATTTGGGAATAGTCGGCGTCCATAACTTAGGTATTCACACATACATACACACAAAAAAGCCTACACTGTCTTCATCTCAATCTTCATCTGCTATGTACTTTTTTATTTGATAATATTGCCTGCGTAATGTTGTTATTTGGTTTTGTTTTCGTTTTTATTAAAGTTGCTATTGTTGCTTTCATATGATTGTTTCTTGTACGATGATTTTTTCCTCTGCTTTGGCGGAAAAACTTGCTTTGATCAAAAATGCGAGCAAGAAGCTCTGCGATAAGATCAAAGAGGTTTACCGCCTCCTTAAAGAGATACTCGTACAAAGACAACATCAACAGCAACCAAAGGCACAGTCGGAGCAATACAGCAACAATAAACATACAAGAGCTACAAAAGCAATTACAACAAAACGAATTGTAATTAAAATAAAAACAATAGCAGTGAAATGTTATTTTATTTTATTTTTCTGCCAGTGGTTGCATGCAGTTGTTATTGTTGCTGTTGCAATATTTTGTTGCAAGCTGCATGCCGGACAACAGTCAAACGTCGAACTCGCCAACAGCTTTACTACAAAGCCTGGTACGTATGTATGTATGTATGTATGTATGCCTTTTGTTTTTATATGCGCCAGCTATGCCTACTACAATAACTGTAATTCATTGAGTTGCAATCCATTGGATATTACCGTCACAACATTTTAGTCGTTCAAGTGGAAGGCAATTTTTCGCTGTCATTTATTGAATGACAGAATCGCAGATGCGCATCATCGGGTCAATGGGAAGGTTGAAGGAGGCGGCGGTGGCGTCTGGCGAATTTTAGTTTTTGGATCTTTTTTAATTACGCTTTTTCTTAGTTTTGGGCGTTTAAGTGTACGTACAGTATAGGTACATATTTTTGATTTTAGTAGAAGAGCGTTTTTTTTTCAGTCTTAGCGTGGTACATTCTCCTTACGAAATTCAGGTTCCATTTGACCACGAGATAATATCACCTGACAGGTAAGTTAAAGGAGTTATTTTGGCAACCTGTGGATGGGGTTCTATTCAGCTCGGCGGGCGCTGTGCGGAGACGTTGACATGTTAATTTGCAAAGTCCTCCTATCTGGTGGCCAGCCATAGGCGTTCAAAGAAACTCTTTCGCTGTGGCTAAGCGCCAACTTTCCATCCTGAAAGAGCTTCTGACCGTGAGAGCTCCTACAGGAATCCATCCGTAGAAATTTACATCGCTTCGGAGGACACCTATTGCTGTAGTCGTTTGCAGGATGGTGAGTTGGAATATTTTCCACTTCTTCTTCTTTGCTGCCCTGTTTTCGCAAGACTAAGCTTAAACACCTCGCCTCACATTTCAGAACACCATAGGGACTGAGCTCTCTGATTGCTGAACTTCATTTTGAGCAAGCTAAGTTTTTCTTACCGCTGTGGCTGAGTATTTAGAGGTGCGTACTACCACGCCGTAGGTCTTGGTTTCGATCACTGGACCGAGCAACATCCAAATTAGAAAAAGTTTTTTCTAACAGCGGTCGCCCTCGGCAGACAATGCCAAACCTACGAGTGGATTTCTGCCATGAAAAAGCTTCTCATTAAATCCATTTGCCGTTCGGAGGCATCGTAAAACTGTAGGCCCCTCCATTGTGTACTAGCGCAAAGTATACTGGAGTCGTGCTGGATAACAAACTTCATTGGAAAATCAATGTCGAATACCGTAGACAGAAGTGGCCTACATAACATACTACACCTGCAAGAGAATCTTCAGTAGAAACTGGGGACTAAATCCTAAACTTATGATGTGGATGTATACCGCGATCATAAGACCGATCCTAACATACGGCGCCTGGGTTTGGTGGTCCAGCCTATACAGACAATATAATGTCAACAAACTAGGAAGCATACAAAGGGCAGCAAGCGCAGGAGTAACAGGTGCACTAAGATCCTGCCCGGCAGAAGCTCTAAATGCCGTCCTCAATATAATCCCTATTGATCGCCACATGAAAGAAGTGGCTATGAAATCGGCGGTCAGCCTCAGAGAGTCAGGCCTTTGGAGGACTAGACACTTCGAGCATGGCTTAATCATAAACCAAATGCAATTAAGTAGGACGACAGATTATATGGTAGGCAATTTGGACTTCCGCTGCAACATGCACGTGTTATTCCCATCCAGAAGGGACTGGAGAAGAGACCGGGTGGCCGACCGAGAGGCGATTTTTCTATACACTGATGGATCCAAGATGGATTGCGGTGTAGGTGCGGGAGTCTACTCCGAGGAGCTCTACGTGGCTCTGTCTCTACGGTTGGGAAATAATACAAGCATCTTCCAAGCGGAAGTTCTAGGGATCCTAGAAGCCTGTAAAATCCTAGGCACATGAATAAAGCAACAATATATTCTGACAGCCAGGCGGCG
This sequence comes from Rhagoletis cerasi, assembly GCA_029783565.1. NCBI lineage: Eukaryota > Metazoa > Arthropoda > Insecta > Diptera > Tephritidae > Rhagoletis > Rhagoletis cerasi. Next base: position 12,033 of record JAPVRG010086817.1, read on the forward strand.
CAATTAGCAATAGCGTCACCGGTTACCAAATCCAGGCTAGTTGGGGAATGCAAAGTAATATTGCGCTCTGTGCCTAAGTCAACTGCCGTCTCTTTTATCTGGGTTCCCGGACATAGGAACATAGAAGGCAATGAGAAGACGGTTGAGCTGGCGAAGGCAGGAGCCGGTTTGGATGAATCGCAGGCGGTGGCATTGGGTTGCCCCCTTGGAATAGTCGAAAGAGTGAATACTACGCATTTCCTTGAACTGGCCAGACGCAGGTGGTCAGATATACAGACTTGTAAGGTATCGAGAAAACTATGGCCTGACTACAACAGGACGAATACCTCGGATTTGCTTAGCAGATCAAGGCCAGAGGTATTTAGAATTGTAGCAACCATCACGGGACACTGGCCCATAGCCAAACATGCGGCAAAAATAGTACTACCCCATAATATGATTTGCCGCAGCTGTCAACTAGAAGATAGCGAAGAAAGTGTCCAGCATTTCCTATGTGAATGCCCGAAATCAGCAGATTTATTAGAGAATCGAAATGGTTCGACCCAGCAACATAGAATGTGCATAGAGAAAATATCTCCGCGAGAAGTGCATCAAAATGGCGCAATAATGCGCTAATTAAATTCACGATTATAACCACTAGGAGGTATAGCTCTCAACCTATGTCTCAAGTTCTCTCTTCTGCGTAAGCAATGACATGTTTCGGAAGAGAGATTCAGCCTAAACCCATACTTCTAAATATTTATCATTTATGCTGATTGTAAACAGTTTAACAGCCCGCCAAAATTACAAAACAATTTGAAGAAGAAAAATTAAAAACAATATCAACATTCTGTAAAGCGTGCGGTACGCTTCCAGAAATAAATAACTTAACAGAGTGGAATAATAATAACAAATGCGACAGCAAAAAAGCGAAGTCGAGTGGCGGCATCAGCGCTTTGATTTCGTTTTCCATAGCGTTCCGTGACGTTTGATTTTTCAGACCGAAAAAAAATCCAATCTCGGGAACTTATTTGCGGCAGTTATGATTATTGTCTTCTTGCCGCAACAATTGTGTTTGTGATGCTTTGTGTCATTGCTTTATGTCATTTGTTGTTGCGATTGTTGTGACTTTGTTCCTTGGCCGTGACTGTTTGCTAGTTGTTTACCTGTTATTGATAATATGCATCGTTAAAACACTTGTCTTCATGAACTTAATTGTTTTAGTTTTCATTGTTTTCACATTGCGCACAATGACTTTTGTATATTTCTATGAAATTGTTTTGGATATCTAATTGATTTTCGCAGCGGTGCGCCTCAAAGCAATGTACACAAATGATTAAAGTGGAAAAAATAATATAAGTAAATTCGAAAACAAGCACTCGACTTTGTGTATTTGCGATGAGTGCACATAAAGCAATCTGCGTTATCATCGCGCCGCGCAGCGCCGAAAAAATCAAAGGCGAGTACGCGCAGCGTCTTAAGCAAGAAAAGAAAAGAGCCGAAATTGAAATCGAAATTGACTTTAACCGAAAAATTGCTGAACATATTTTTTTCGAATGCACCAACTGAATGACCCAGACAACAAAGCGGCCAACAATAATTATAAACATGACAACCTCAACAAGCAAGTTTGTGTGCGTGCGCATAAAAAGAGAATAATACGAAAAATGGGCGCACACGCACGCGCATAAAACGCGTCCGATTGTGAGCAAATGGCTTTGTCGGCATGGTAATTTGTGTCCAATTGAGGTCAGGCGCACTGCGCGCCCGCGCGCGCAACTACGACAACCAACACAATCGATCGATAACCAGCTGTGCGCTGATGCGGCAGTGCATCGCGCGCACGTCGATTGCGTGAGGAATTGAACGCGGTGTGGCAAAAGAAATCTGCGTGCACACCGGCACAATGCGCTGTTACCACGACAATGCGCAGAGGTTCGAAGAATAAATGTGGAAAGGTAGAAAAAATCTTAGCTTGGCATATCAATCAAAGCGCGTGTTTGACGTGCGCTACAAATTACCAGCAGCAGGCGTTGTCACAGTCACAAACGGACGCATACATACTTGATTTGGTGTTGCTGTTGCGGTGGCGGCGCAGTTGACACTGACACATCACCGCGCAATCACTTATCACAGCGTGGAGCAGCTACGATTTCGAACGCGCAAGCAAAGTGATCAACAGCCAGCTGCATACAACTGCGGCGTCTGTCAGTCAATCAGTTAGTCAGTTTAACTGTCAGCTACTGGTGAACAGCGCGCATATGATGCGAAGACACCATAGCAGCAACGCGGCAATAACTGTCATTGCGCGCAGCCGCATTCAATTCCGAGTACTCCGAGAGTCCACCGGCGCGCTGCGGCATGTGTTTCGCACGCGCTGTCCATTTTCGTTTCGCTGTCGTGGCGCAATTCGCGGAAGCAGCTTAAAACGGGTGGCAGCATCAACAGCAACTGGCGAAACAGTCGCAACAGTGTACGTGACAGATCGTCGTCAGGCGGCGCGCTACCAGTATCAAAGGCAATCTGTTATCACAAGTGTACACTGCTGCTGCAGCGGTTGATTTTGGTTCAGCTCGGTCATGCGGCACTGAGGAATATACTCGATTATGCTCTCTACCTTTCGCCTTCTACTTCTTCCGTCATCAGACGCACTCACACTCAGCGGCCTGCGTGTGATTGCTGTGCATGCCTTTGATCATAGCGATCATCAATAAATTACCGGATTCCTCAAAGTGTTTCGCCGACATGACAGTTGAGTTGCCTTGCCGCCAGTCAGTGCCCAGTGCCAAGGAAATGAGCGTTCGGTCGACCGGCCAACCAGTAAACTAGACTGCACAGACATCACAGCTAATACGTATGTAGATGTGTATTAATGTGGGTTTGAGTCTTACTACTGAGAGGTGTGTTTTTGGTCCAGTTCGAGCAGCGACAGCAGCAGCAGCAGTAGTAGTCAGTCATTGATGCAACGGTTCGCGCACAATCATGATGTAATTATTGTCAGTCAGTTAGCTGCTGTCAGTCCGTCAAAGCAGCCAGCAGCCGACAGGCGGCAGCTAGCAGCAGCAATAAGTAAAAGTAGCCGCCGTTTCAGCAATCGTACAACTCATTCACGTTGACAGCGCATCCTGCAAATTGCTCATAGCCTAGCCAGTAAGCCAGTGGTTGTCACTAAGCGCAGCTGGTGGTGGTGATGATGCTGTTCCTGTTGTTGTTTTAAAAAACTGGCTTATAGCGCTCTTTGGATTTTTCACTTCTTTTTTTCTCTTAATCTTGTGCAACTTCGTCAGTGGCATTTTAGCATAGTTTCGTCACACATTTCATTTATTTCCATTTGTAAGTGGATCAGAAATGCTACTGTGCGCCTTTTTCCATATGAATTTAGCCGGCAAATAAATGCCACAATGCAATCACCACACTCCAAAGCTGAAAGCGTTAAATACTAACGGCTACTGACACCTGAATGCGGATGTCATTATTGTTGTATTTCTTTAAGCGGCGGTGGCGACATTTCATTATAGCTTTTATATTTGGTAAGCATCGCGTCTTCATGCCCAACCCTTTAACATCAGATGTGTGAGTCCCATCACCAGAAAAGTTAAAGATTGGAATCATTATGATTTGAAATCGTTGGAGTCCCTGTTATTGAATAGAATGTTTGTGACTGCAATCAATGAATTGAAGTCATTAGACTTCCCTGTAATTCATTAATCACTAGCCCAGCAGTAATTTTGTGTGCTTGAAAATCGAATTCTCAAAATCGTTTAGTTGTAAAAAATTATTAAGGTTGTTTAAAGACTGCAATCAAAGAACCCTGAGAAATGACGAATAAAAGACGTGAATATAAAAAGACTAAGGACTAATTTGCTTGTAGTCGCACTCATGACTAATAAAAAAATTATTGAAATCATTAGGGACTTCACACAAATTAATAATTCAGTTTGATAATGATTGCACTCCTTAACATCTCTGTCTCTGTTCTGTAGCTGGTTTTATTATTGGTAGACAATCGGGGGCTCTCGTCGGTTACTGGTGCCGGCAGGCAGATGTACGGGTGTATCGTCCATTGTTTACAGGCAACGGTGAACCTGCCGGTGAGCGTTGGTTGATCGTCCAGGGATGTCGGTAGTGGTGGATAGACTCCGACGAGTGGCGTGAAGGTGTACTTTGCAAGAGCGCTCGCTCACTGCTTGGAGTGTTGCAAAAGGAGTAGGGCGTCAGCGTAAGCAACGAACGCCCCACTGCAGTCTCTATAACTAGAAAGGTGTCATTTTAGTTTTTTTTTTTTTCAAAATGGTCGTACACATTCACAACTAAGCTCATTTGAAGAGTGATTCTTTCGCAATGTAAGATATAAATAATTGTATCGACCAATACAAACAAACAATGTGATCTGTATTAAAAAAAGTATTCTCTTTTAATAAGAGGCTTCCAGACCCTGCATGTAAATTGTCTTTCGAAAGTTGATTTTTATTTGCGAAAAGCGAATTGCAGGAAAAATTTCTGAAAACACATTTTGGCTGTTCACACAGCGAATGAATTTCTGGCAAACTTTCTCCATACTAATATACTACCATGAGCCGTGTTACCGGTTGTTTGTTATTTCTCTTAGTTATTATTAACTTTATTTTCCATCTAAAATTACATTTAGAAAAATAATTATAATTGCATTTAGAAAAATATTTGTTTTTGTTATTTAGGGCCTTATAACAATTAGATTCAACAATTTATTGAGCTTGAGGCCGTTTTTAATGAAAATTCTTGTGGAAAAAACAACAATTTACATTTTGGTAGGAATTATAGCTGCTATTTCGGGAATCACCACATCCCCTAATCAGACTCCTTTCACTGGGATTCGAACCGACGAACCCAGTTGTCTAAGCCAGTGGGCTACCCACTGCGCTAAGTTCGCCATGTAACTTGTTGTTGCTTTTCAACTATTTCATTTCTTAAGCCAACTACAATCAAGCACAGCTATTCCGCTGCTATTTACTTGATCATGTGGTTGTTGGGTTTGTTGGTTTTTGTTAATAATTTTTTCAAAAGGTCTTTCTGGCTGTTCATACGTAGAAATAAAAATTCTCTCTCCCTATTTGACAGCGAATTGCGTGGAAAAGTTGGGAATGTTGCCACATCTGACACGGTCTATACTTTGGTTTTTATAAAATATGGGAGTT
>JAPVRG010086820.1:0-15762 GCA_029783565.1 Rhagoletis cerasi
GACTATCAAAACCTTCCAATCTCGTAAATTTCCGGTTCAGACCGAATCACACTAGCCACAAGCAGATTGGAGTAGTCTTGCACGAAGTTGTCGGGAGAACTGCATAAGCGCTACGCTCTAAAGAATTGTTAATCAACCTACGAGGGGTTCAACGACAAGCACGTCTATCTACAACGGGAGCAACTCGCTCGACGCTCCAAGTTGCTGTGGCGCCACTTGCCAACCTATTGCGTCCAACTGCCTGCGAACAACTGGCAGGGGCCATTGGTCCATGTTTCCACACAGGCTGGGCAGAGTAAAGAAGTTGTGAGTATTAGATTATGGAAGTTGCATTTGACCGAAACTTCCGTATCCATTCAGCCATTATGAAATCTCAAACTTCGCAGATGGCTCCAATGTCCAAGGTACAACGAATCCTGCTCGCACTATTGCGGATTTTTTCCTTTTTATGTGAAATTAGCTTGCCTTTCGGCACGCGATCCAACATTCGGCACCCTGCTCTAAACTTACCATGGCCGTTACTTTGAGAAAATCTAAATTAAGTTTCCGCATAAGGTACAGCATAAATGTATAAATAAATAATGTTTGCGACGTTCATTAAATCCGTAATTGCTAGACCGTAACAAATTTATGCCAGCAGGCAAAACGAAACTTAAATATTAAAAAAATTACATTTCAACACCAATGCAATAATTATTTTAATAATGTTATGTTTCTAGAATGAGCAGAAATCCGTTTCACAACTATATTGCTAAAACCTATTTTCTTCTTTTGGACGCTATTCGCAAGCCTCCTAGAGATATATTTTTATTAATGTGGTCATGCAAGTAGTTGAAACTAAAATGAATATTTTTAACTCCATTTTCCATATGCAATTCCTTTTCTCTTCTAGCCACTTGCATTCACATCGCTTGTATTTCAAAGCCACCGAAGATCACTACAAACAGACACGTAGTGTCGTATGTATGCATTCGTGGTTGTTACTCGCAAATAGAAAGGTAACCGCTGAGCAAAAAAAAAGTTACCACAGCTTTCGTTATCAGCTTGAAACACTTAGCCTTCAGTAAGTAAGTAGCTCCAACGAAATCGTCACTATGATATTCTTCATTATTTTCTGCCTCATCATCACTTTGATGACGATGACGATGATTATGATTGCCGCCATGAGCCACCATTTGGGCATGAGGCAAAACGATTAACCAATAACTTTAACCACCAAAGTAAAGCACACTTTTATATGCACATGCAACATAGTTACTTTTTCGTGCCTGTTAGTTAATGTCTGTGGTAGCAATCATCACTGCGATGTGGCAAGCGAGAAAAACGTATAAAACCAGCGAATTTTATGCAAGAGTGAAACGTTTCGGTGGCGTTGATTTTAATAAGTGGAGCTACTGCTGGCTCTAGCCGTCGACAGTTTTCTTGCTGCCAATTTTTTTACCAATTATTTTTTGTTTGTTTGTTTGAGTGCTCCCTTTTTATTTCTATTTTAAGTTGTGATTTATTTCAGTTAAAACGTTCGGTGGCACACACACATTTTTATGGCTTCATACTTTGCGTAATTTAATTTGCTATCAGTTCATTTTGTACATATGTGTGTATGCACGCTAAAGAAAAGGTAAAACTAAAACGAAAAATGAAAAAGTGTGGTTTTCCTCCACTTTTCCGGTAGCTTCGCTTTCTTCCGCAATAATAACTTTTAAAAATTATGCGGGCAAAATTTCATTGCCGACTATAAAAGCGGGTGGAGCATAATGCAAAAAGGAAAATGTGCTCTTTGCTTAATAATTTTCCTCCCAGTCTTGACTTGTAAGGGACCAGTGCATCGCATACCAGTAAATTGTTTGTGACCAATGGTTGAAATTGGTAAAGCGGTTACCGAGATATATGTACATATAAATCCATAAGTGGCCGTGGGTACGCCCCTTTTTCCAAAATTTATAATATTCTTATTACTCGTTAATATACCATTGCAAATGTCTACCGTTATATGGGAGGTAGGCGTGGTTATTTCCGATTTCGCTTATTTTCCGTCCTTATCCAAATAGAAGTACGCGTACCAAGTTTAGTTAAGATATGTAAATTTTTACTCGAGTTATCGAGCGGACGGACGGAAGGACGGACGGACGGACAGGCAGACAGACATGGCTTAACCGATTTCTCTTTTCGTTCTGAGCATTTTGGTATATATGTATATGTCTATATCAATCTCGATTCCTTTAGGCTGTTACAAACAACCGTTATGCGAACAAAGTTATAATACCCTTGTGCACAAGTGCGCTCGGGTATAAAAGTGGGTCAGCTAGGTTAACGTAAAACTAGCTGACCCATACACATTTTCGCGAATTTCTCGAAAACCAATGGAGCACCTAAATTAATTTTTGGGCGGCCCTAATTAGCACCTAATTTGCCAATAATATTTATCAATATTTGGCGACATGGATCAGCTAGGTTTACGGACGTAATTTTTGCGGGTTTTGTTATGTAATCCTGAATAGAACTGTTGTCAATTGCATTTTCAAGCCCTGGTCAAAGCAACATCGCAAAGAAATGTAAAAAAAAGTGTTTTTTCTTAACAGCCGTCGCCACTCGGCAGGCAATAGCAAATCTCCGAGTGTGTTTCTGCCATGAAAAAGCTTCTCATTAAAAAAATACAATCGCCGTTCGGAGTCGGCGTAAAACTGTAGGTCCCTCCCGTTTGTGTGACAACATCAAGGCGCACGCCACACTTCGAGGAGAAGCTCGGCCAAGCACTAACACATGTGTAAGCGCCAATCTAGTATATCATTATTATTATTATTATTCAACAATATGTATGTAAGTAATTCAAACTTTATACCGTCAGTGAATTGCATTGAAGCCAAAAGTCAGTAAGTGTATGAGTGAGCAAGATGATAGATTTTTATTGATTTTACCCTTCGATGCGTTTTTCTGTCATATTTCCTCTTTATGTATAATTTCTACTCCCATTTCAATGCAAGCCTTTGTGTTAGCTGATAGCTTTGGTCGCATTAGAGACAGGCATTCTACAAAGAGAGAAAACAGAAATGTGCCACAGAAAATCGATAACTCAGCTGATTGCTTCAGCAGTGCGAATTCAATTTTCTTACTCAACTCGTTGCAATGCTAATGAGACCATTCCCCAAACAATTTGTGTTGTGCAATAACTAAAAGCATGACTTGCGTTATTCCCTTTCTTTTTGGTGTCTCTGAAAGGGCCGCACTCGCACCAGCTTTCTGCGCTTTCGCCGCTCTCTTCGTTGCCGCCAAAAGCTCATACAGTTGAGAGCAACAAATTCGCCAAAGAGTTTCACCATTGTGTTGAAGGTCATGAAACTAGCGCCCAAAAAGAGACTAACCGCACCGCCAAAAGAGACCACCAACTGGTCAGAGCTGAAGATGACACGTCGACGTATGCCTCTGTACGGCAGACTAAGCTGGATAACGACGGTGCGTTCGAATTTTTGGCTCAGAAAACCCTCCGCCTGTTCCGGAAAAGAGAAATTAGAAGAAAGCTCTATCTATGTGTATTTAGCGATTTTACTTGCTACATTTACCTGCAAGAAGGGCGAAAGGCTTTGCTGCAGCTGTACATAGAACATATACTCACAGAGCTGAACGCAATCGCTGCAGTTTGTCTGCTTCCAATTGTGACGATGTAAACACAACAGCTGATCGATATTGCAAACGGGCAGATCGGCCGGCACAGCATAGAAGTGTGGCTTGCATTTACAGAGCTCCATGGCTCTGTGAATGCGACGCTCCATGCAACACAAAGCTGTAGTGTAGGTCTGAGGGCAATAAAATTTCGAATAAAAATCGTGTTTTTGATTATTTAGTGATTTGGCGGTTACCTTAAAGTACTGCAGATTACTTTCGTCCGGGTAGCGACACTTTCGATACTCTGCGGGCAAATTGCGCACCTCATCTTCAGCGCTGAATGAGCTAATCTCCAAGTCGACTGTCAAAACTCTGCCTCGCGCAGCTGTCTGGTAGATGTTGGTTATATGACCGGGCGAAACCACATCGAAGGGATTGTGTAGATACTGGAAGGACAAACTTGGGTTGTTAAGAGGGATTTTCGCAAAGATTCAGAGGAAGATCATTAAGATCACTGGAATATTAAACTTTCGCTTTACGCGCTTGGTCACTAGTTGGCTGCACATACCACAAATACACCCGCATCGTCTGGAAATTCTGGATATAGCTTCGTGGTGCAAATGCTCATGAAAAGACAGTACTGCACAGGGCTTACTTCCATAGTTTTTCTAAAAATAAAGGTACATACATACATATCTCACAATTCTCAATAGAGGAAATTTAAATGAAAACTTTTTGTACTATATGTATCGAAAACTTGAGTACTACTTCCGAAAATCTAGTACTAAAAGTAAAATAATTATAAATATTGAATCTAAGATTTTTCTCAATTAATTATTGATTTGAGATTCCACAATGTTGAATTCCGTAATCAAAGCGCAAAATTCGTACATTTCTCCACTAGGATTCGTATATTTATTGAGCTGCGATGTTGTACGACAGAGACCAACCTCCGTCATGGCCGGGGCGAATACGATGTTTTTCGACTTCGATAGCAATCCGTCTGCTTGCTCTTCAGGTCGCTGCAACTGTAAAACGAAAGAAATACTTATTTAAGAAAAATATGAATGTTTAGGTAGCAATCATACTCAATAGTACTTAAAGAACGTGTTATTGAACTGTACGAGCTACGTGAGAACTGTACTATGCTTCTACATATATTAAAGTATTTTTCAACTGTACGCTACATAACTATACTATTTGTAGGTTGGAAGGGCGCATCTATCCTTTTGCCATCCATAAATTACTTGGGTGTCAACGGGGAACCACAGGTAACTATGGTGGAATGATTAAGTAGACGGATGACACAAAAAACCCTATGAAACTGATTCTTTTTCGATCGTTCTATCGTTTAATTAATTTTCTCTACATTTGGAGGCAACCCTGCCAAATATTGGTTTTTAATCTCCGTCTGTCTTTTTCACGTTGCTTTGGCATTCTTCGCAGAAATCAAAGAGCCCTGATGCATCTCAGCTCCAAATGCTGATTTCCCTAAGAGCAATGGACTATGTCTCAGCAGATTGGCTGCCTCGAAAGGTTTTTATTTTTCAAACAACTGAACCTTTATAAATACCTACTCTCACAAGACCTCAGTTATTGGTACAGCTACTCTTTTCGCGATTTCCCGAGCTCTCACCTTCAGCAACACATCCACATAATTCACGTTCCATAGCGTCGAGTCATTCTGGTATGGCAGCAGAGTGCCCAATGCATCGTAATGTAGGACGTTCAGCACTTTCAAAAACTCCGAATAATACTCGTATCGGGTATCGTTGGGAGAAAGGTGCCACAGCCTAAAATAGAAATTTGAGTCTGTGTGGTAAGATTTTAATTTGCTCATCGGTATTTCTCACTCTTCGATAATTTCGCGTTCTGCCAATTCATTGCGAAAGTCACTGCACATGGTGATGCCAGCGTAGAGAAAATTCGTCTTATCCCAAGCCAATTCTGCAGCAAATACAATGGGGTTCTCGCGAAAACGTTTCATTTGATCCATACAGATGTAAATGGAGTAGTAAGTGGCCGCTATGACGATGCCCAACCAAAATAGTCGCTCTGTCCAGTGCAAGTCTTTGCGCGTCAAATATGGCAAGCCATGGATACCAGTCTCGGTTAGGTTGCGCCTCACAAAGGTGCCACACTTCATTATCGTTGACGGCTGTGAGAAGCAATGATGAAGACTGGCTGACTTAGAATGGACTACGAGTGCATGCTATTGCGTTGGTGGATTCTTAAATAGTGCAATATTTGCATTGATGATGATTCGTAGATAAATTAGTTCGTGTCATTGTTTGCACAACTACAATACCCTTCCCTGTCTGCATAGCGTTGGCGCTCCGAGACATTTTGTACATCCTAACATGACATTTTAATTGCAATTTGTTGTTTTTGAATAATTTATGATTGCATTTTGCTGTACTACAAAGCAGCATTAAGGCATTTAATGAGGCCATGTTATGCCTAATGACAGATTAGTATGTTTCCAATACAAGAACAGCAGCCTGTATAAACCTTCGCGTGAGTTAGGGCAAAGTTGAAGAGTAGAAACTCGAATCATGCAAGGAAGATGGAATTCTGTTTGCGAAGCGCTGTTCCGTGGCGAAATACTTTATATTATTCGTGACAGCAGCTAAGTTGAAGGAATAACGTATGCACGTATGTTTACTACATCTCCAACATCTTCTGCGGCAGTGACGACCAATCAAAATCTACCATCTCTTGCCGGATATGTTTTGGTCGTGATTGTTCTACATATTTTGGCGGATGATCCTAGATCAGTAAATAGCAGTGCTTTTACTCTACGCACGTTTATGCAAGTATATATAGAAAGCTTAAAGGAGATCGTTTACAAAATATCTACATATGGGCGTTTCCAACAGAATGTCAACCGCGAAGAAAACCACAAAAGTCATAAATCTAGCGCGGCCCAATGTCCAATTAGACTGATTTTTGCGAAAAATGGTCTTGCTAGGTGGCGCCAGTGGCAAGATATTTTGAAAAACCGTATTTATGGTCCGATTTGGCTCAATTTTGGCATGAATTGAATAACTGAAACATCGTAAGTCATAGACTTCCAAAAATTGACCCGCTAGGTGGCGCTGAAGTCAAAATAAAAAGTATATTCTACAAAAAAAATCATGTCTTTTTGCGTTAAAAACTCGTTTAAAACCAATATTAACAAAAATATAATGATGGAAAAAAATGTCGCGTGCGACATGTCCTGTGCGAGAGTGATTAAAATGAAATTAAAAAAAGTATAAATTATTTCTGGGTCAAATAAAAACCAGTTTTTAGAGACATCAATGCACAACATTCTGAAATTAGTCCAGTTGATATATTGCCCCAGGTTTCACTAAAATCGTCTTTTCAATTGTTGCCCGCGAAAACCACTTCTGTTTTTGTCGCGTGCGAATGCCTTGGGTTTTTTGCAGTTATCTTGAAAACGAAACGTTGACCAAAATTAACTTAAGCACCAATTATAGGGCTAATTGAGAGCTATAAGTTAATCCTATTGTCAAAATAAAAAAACGTTTTAAATTATGGGTTTTTTCAGTTTAAATGTGTACGATGGTCACATTCGACATGATGGAGACGCCCATATATTGGCTAGGGAGAGATTTCTGTGCCAGCCATATCTGCATGTGGAGATTTTATATGGACGTGCACAGAGTAAAGGCTTTCTTTGATCGTCGTTGGTCTATATAAAATTTATAGAATAATCAAAAAGCTTTGCTCGCGAGATGCGTTTTACGCGTCACGAATTAAAACGATATATAAAGCTTATCCGAGCGCTGCATGATTGCTTTGAAGTTGCCAAATCTGCTACCGATTTTAGAGGTCTACCGCCGATGTATGACAAGATGAATGTGATCTCTCCAGGCCCTAATGACAAATACTCAAACAATTTTAAAACATATGAGAACGGTTCATATCCACAACCTTTCGCTGTAGGAGTTGTCTCGATGGAGAGGAGACACAGCCCTTTTCATGGCCGTAGCTGTTGTGGAAGTGACTCAAGCAATTGCAGGTACGATTATGTTAGAGATAGCGGAGATTTTCTTTTTAGCAGCCTAATTTTCTTAAGTAATTTAAAGAACCCATGTTTCTCCGAGTGAATACAATTTTTTTTTTAATGGTGCCGATATCGATATTCTTGTCTTATGATGTTGTAGATGTAGTTATACTAGATTAATACACAACTTACCCGGTTGCCATAAAACGCGAAAAACTATTTCCAAGCGCATGTTAATCATATGAGCAAGGGAGACTACATTCTATTTTTTCAATAAATTAAAATAAAATCTTGTTCCAGCTTTTGCTGAAAGGTAATTAAAAGGTCTGTGAGCATTTTTAGCGCATTATTAAAAAAATGGCAAATTTTGAGTTGTGACTCTTTTGAAGATGGTTTGCGATATGTACATATGTTTTTAGGGCAGAATTGTCTTCCATCAATGAGGCCCAGGGGAAAAAGGGGTTTGGACACCCATGTTATAGCTGATGTTTACGATATAGTTATGATTATCGTTTCTTACCCGTCTTCCCGCTTTATTTCAATGTTTCATGGTTTATTTTAACGCGCTTTACCACCTTCTAATCTAATTCAAAATTAAAATAAAACTCGTGAATGTGAATGGACATTAAAGGAATTGTCATTTTTACATAGATTTTTAGTAAAGTATATTCTTTTCTGTATTTGTATTTGCATGGCTGCTGTAACGTTTATTTTGTCTCCATCAATGAAAGACAGTTAGCGCTGGTATTAATTCTGCCCAGGATATGTAACAAACTGAACTCCTTCCTTCTGCCTCTGATTCACAGTGCCGTTTACTGGCACAAGGTTGGGCCATTCAGAGAGTGCTCCCATTTTTCTTCCTGCTGTCAATGAGTTGAAATGAATGTGAATGTGTCCCACATACAAACATACATATGTATGGATATGTACATTCATTTTGTGTCTGCATTTTTGTATGTTGCAAGCATAAATGTTGCCAGCGGATCTTTCGTGATGCACACACACACGCCAGTCTGTCTATACGCAGTGGGCTTGTTATCATTTTGCACCATACATTCAAATGTATATACATATGTACCCTGTAGGGAAAATCTAGTTCGCGATAAATCTCTTTTGCATGCAAAAAACTGGCGAATTTAACACGGCGATGTCATAGGAAATGGAAATTGTCCCCCGTTGCATTAACTTTTCTTTAGTTCCGAATCAGTTCTTAATTCCACAGTTTAGATCTATTTCCCTTTGAACCCATTTGTTTACACTACATAAAAAGTAACATAATTTTTTCAAACAGACTATTTCAAATTTGTTGAAGTGATTGTAAGAAATATTAACATACATTGGCTGTAGCTGAGTGTGCAGTGGTGCTTGCTTGTTACATTCCAGAAGGTCCCAGGCTCGAACACGGTCAGACGCTACATGTTAAAATGAGAATGAAAATTTTTGTTTTGTATTTCCTAACTATGAAAAGCCATCTGTGAAATGCAGAACGAAAGCTCATTCGAAATCTATTTAAAGTAAAGAAAAGATGGATTGATGCCCGCTGCATCCCTTTTTCGATAGTTCCGAATTAGCTCTCAATTCCTCACCTTAGATATAGATTTCTAATGAAAAGTTTTTGTATTCTTTAGAATTTCTCCTTTTTTTGTGACTCTTTTGGACTTAGCAAATTTTCGTATAACTGAATAGAAAGAGTTAGAAATAAAATAGGTTTTCGATCTTTTAGAAAACGATGCATTTTTAATTGTTCTTGATTCTTGCATCGAAATACAATTTACTAGAAAAAGTGGACTTAACAACTTTTCACTCGTAGCTTTATAAAGTAAAATAAAATAGTTTTGTAAAAGTACCACATTTCGCTGCTTTTGGACTGGTGGGGATCTAGTTACTTTCGGACTGGTTCGTTTTTTTCAATAAAGAACTAGTACTGAACTACATATTTGATTCACTAGTTCGGGGTTTACCTGCAGGGTATCTATGCGTGTAAGTAATGCAAAGCAACGCAGCAAACAAACAGTGGACTATAGCGTTGGTAGGCCCTGCGATGGTTAACAAAAGTGGCAATTCTCATTTGTGCAGGGATAAAAAGTGAAAATGTAAATGAAATATAGAAATCATAATAGTGGGCGAAGTAATGGTAATATTTAGCTGACATATTCACATCCAATATGTATCTATGTACGTGTGCGAGCAGAGAAATGGCCCCGCAGCAACAAGGCGGCCAATTTTCCGAAAAGGACCAGTGATTCACCGGTTAGAATGGGGCATTTGGTTGCATCGAAGATGTTAACCTCCGACCAGTTCCGAAGGAACCGGTCTAAAGATAGACGAAAAGTACAGTTTGGCAGTGACAGGGTGGTGTTTTCTTGCAATTCAATAATTGTACAAAGGTGCGCTATTATTTATTACATTCCAGAATGTCCCAGGTCGAATGCGGTCAGACGCAACATGTTAAAATGATATTAAAACACTTTGAAAAAGAATCTGTGAAGTGCAGAACGAAAATATATTCGAACGAAAAATCGCCAAACAAATATATTTAAAGTAAACAGAAGATAGACTGGTGCCCCGCTGCATCCCTTTTTGGATAGTTCCGAACCAGTCCTAAATTCGACAGATGATATCTACATAGTTCGTTCTGTACCCTTTTTTCTACAATTCCAAATCACTTCTAAAATCGTCACCTCAGGCATAGATATGGAAAAAGTGGTTTTAGCGACTTTTCACTCTTAGCCAGCGATATGTAGTTTTAAAAAGTAAAATAAAATAGTTTTGTAAAAGTACCACATTTCGTTGCTTTTGGAATGGTGGGGATGTAGTTACTTTCGGACTGGTTCGTTTTTGGCGATAAAGAACTACTCGTGAACTACATATGTATTTTATTCACTAGTTCGAGGTTTACCTGCAGGGTATCTATGCGTGTAAGCAATGCAAATGTAGGGCACAGTTGGACGCAGCAAATAAACAGTGGACTATAGCGTTGATAGGCCCTGCGATGGTTAATAAAAGTGGCAATTCTCATTTGTAAAGGAATAAAAAGTGAAAATGTAAATGAAATTTAGAAATCATAATAGTGGGCGAAATAATGGTAATATGTAACTAACATATTCACATGTAACATGTATCTACATATGTATGTACGTGTGTGGGCAGAGAAATGAATGAATGGCACACATTTGATGAGTGGTGACAGTGCGAGTCTTTGCGAGCTTTCAGCGGTGGTGTCTCGGATGTAGGCCTTTGCGTTGGGCTATTTATTATCAGTCTATTCTAATGCTGCTACTAATGAAAACTACCCACATACATACATATCTACATATGAGTGTATTACAACCCTGCAGTAATAAGGCGGCCAATTTTCCCAAGTTCACCGGTCAAAATTTGACCGGTTACAATTGGATATTTGTTTGCATCGAAAATGTTAACTTTCGACCAGTCCCGAAGGCTTCGGTCTAGAGATAGACAAAAAGTACAGTTTGGCAGTGACAGAGTGGTGTTGTCTAGAAATTTTTATCGAGAACGAGTGCAGTATAATAAAAAAATGTCTAAACAACACCACTCTGTAAATGCCTCAATCGCTTGGTTTGGCCTTGATTAAAACAGAGATGCTTACCACTATTTGTTAGCTTTCGTGTGGGAGGGACAAGTGCTTTTAACTATAGGGACTATCTGAGGGCTAACCTAGGGTGAGTCCGAATCACTGCAGGGTAACTAAAGAACAGGGACATTAATTTGTGTGTATTAAAATTCATATCCTTTTCTCTAGGTATAAATACATAGATACGTATGTGCAAGAGTTCTCTTATCCTTTAGAGAGCTGACGTACACTCATTTTTGGTTGCTTGACAAATTGAATATCCAATTCGGTGAATTATAATTTTTATAAATTTTTTTTTCATAAACGTGCACGTCCTGCTAATATGTAACTGCAAATTTTCGTATTATTCACGTCATCGTCTTATTTATATGCATACAACAAAAACAATTCACATTCGTATTTGCAAGGTGTGGCAATTAATGCAGTCATCCTAGTGAGTTATTCAAACATTACCTATTAATACAAATTCCATAATAATTCAGTTTTATATAAAAAAAAATGTGAGTAAAAATGAGCGAGCAAAAAATCGCTTTAAAAGTTTAATAAGCAGGAAAACTGCTAGCAACGAAAATGCATTGTTGGATTGGAAGGTAGTCGAAAATGGCTGTGTATGTGCATTAGGGTGGTCCTTAAATGTATGAAGCACAATTTTACATAGGATTTCCTAAACCTCAATCGATGCTAAAATAGTCTAAAAAATCATACATAAAATATGGTCCCGATCGGAGACCGTTAAGACGTGTCGCACAGGGGTCAAAGTTCAGATTCGTCTATGAAGACTCAAAAAATTAAAATTATTTTTTTTTTCATCTAGTACCCAAAATCTATATACATTTTGGTCCCGATTGGAGTCGGTTAAGGTGTGTCGCACAGGGGTTAAAGTTCAGATTCATTGTATGTATATAGTCTCCATAGAGGAATCTGAACTTTGACTCCTCTGCGACACGCCTAAACGGCCACCGATCGGGACCAAAATTTCTATATGATATCTGCGCCAACAGTAGTACCGATTTTGGGTATTATATAAAAAAAACTAATTGAAATTTTTTGAGTCTCCATAGTGGAATCTGAACTTTGACCCCTGTGCGACAAGCCTTAACCGTCTCCAATCGGGACTAAAATTTATATGTGATATCTTTGACCGTGGTATTACCTATTGAGCGGGTGAGACTTAAAATTTTATTTTTAAGGACTACCCTAATGTGCATAAATGACGAAAGTGTGTGCACTTCATTTCTAGTTACATATAGTTCATACATACATACTACATGTTTGTACGTTATATGGGAGGTTAATGTAAATACTCGTATGGAAGTATGTATGTATAAATGTATCTACATATGTATGTGTGATTAACTGGTGAGCTAATTAAAACATAAGTTTGATTCATTCATATGTAGACATACTACTTATTCATCCAAGTATAAACTACTGCTGTGACGTAAGTGGCACATCGAATGAAAGCCGTAGTAACAATTCTCAGTTCAAAAGAAAAAGATAATTAAAACTAAAAACAAAGATATTGAATATTAAGTAGCCAATAAAATGAGCTATTCATAGATCTGAGCTTAGAATGTGATTTGGTTTAAGTCATTCAGACTCCACGCAACCGGTCTTAGTAATCGGCTTACGGATGACTGATTGATGGAACATAATCAGCGGTAAGTGCCAATACTCTGTATTGAAAGTGCCAGAAAATACATTCAAAATAACTGCAGACAGAAGAAATAAAGTGGGTAATAAAACTGGCGCTTAGATTTTACTCTTAGGTATTAGTATTGAAAGCTGTTGTTGGATTTTTTAATTATATTATGTGCCACAAAACAAAAAATCGAAACATAAACCGGAAGGCCTTCACAAAAAACGATGTAAATACATACATACATAACTAAATAATTGCATTGTTCATAACTCGTAATATCGAACTCTTGAGTTCAGCCGACAAAAAGTTCATCCTCTACATAGTACTACTACTTTTTGCAGACGGTGTTATTAATCTTCAAAAGAAAAAAAATTTTCGAATATACTTTGTATGAAAGAAATTGCGGAAAAAAATTCATAAAAATCAACGCGGTTATTTAGTAAATTCAAACTCGCACTTCGTTACACTAAAATTGATTGGGCTATAAGACTGCATACCTAGAATTTTTCTCAAAAATCTGATTAGAAAGTTGCAAATTTGTACGCAAATATATTGAATTTTCCTGAGTTTTGCACAAGGTTTAGAGATTTTATTTTTATGATTTCTGTTGTAGAATGACCATATTTTTATAAAAAATTACCGGAAAAATATTAGAATAAAAATGTTTGTATATATTGTAAAACATTCGCTGTGATAATACTTTTTTTCGGCAGTGTATGTATACGTACATATGTATTTATTTTGAGATTACTAAGCTCTTCTGTTTTCTCTTTCGTTACAGGTATGTTAAAAGGATAACGGGAATTTCTTCACATGCAACAGAATACGAGCATGTTCCATAAGCTTCATCCAAGAAGGGATCCTCAAAGGTCAAAAAGAGTTTTTACAATTCGCAAATTAAATTCGGTAAAATGTATTATATGTATAGCAACTCTGCTATCCATAAATGTTTCTTATGTACTCTGCGGAGCTTAAGCTTTGTCGTATGCATTGCCATTGAAAGAAGTCTGAATGTTATAATGATGATTGCCACCTTGAAAGCAGTAAACCATAAACCACGCAGAAGTATTAACGTGCCTTATGCATAGCTACCTCTGGGTCTATTTGTGAGCTTGTATATCCACTTAATGCATAGCACTCCCGCATGAGAGGGTGCTTATGATAATGCTGAAGACATTGTTGCAATTATTCCGCACAACGAATTAGTCTCAAAACATTCGCCAACGTTTGTGCTGGGAGTGTGATCGCTTTATTATTGTGGCACTGGAAAGCGTGAAATTGTCGCACATTATGCTCGCCCATTAAGTTGTACTTGAAAGTGATGTTGACATCCGCCAAAGACAAAACAAAGCTGAGCTGTGGAATGCAATAAAAAGCAGCTGAGATTTCCTCAATCGCAGTTAGGATAAATTTCTGCTTTATGCCTACCAACTCTCAAGCGGCAGAGATATACATACATAAGCATGTACTTATATTTACATACAGTTTTGGTCAACAGAATAGTGAAAGGACGGATTACAATTCTAGTAATAAATAATAATGGTCTACAATCTACATATGTATATATTATCGCTTATTCAGCCATCTACTAATCCTACAGAGACAATT
This sequence comes from Rhagoletis cerasi, assembly GCA_029783565.1. Taxonomy (NCBI): domain Eukaryota; kingdom Metazoa; phylum Arthropoda; class Insecta; order Diptera; family Tephritidae; genus Rhagoletis; species Rhagoletis cerasi. The sequence goes on from JAPVRG010086820.1 coordinate 14,458, forward strand.
TATACATCACATTAAAGTGCTCCATCTGACACTTTGAACAAACATTAGACCACTTTTGATATACATATGTACTATACTATTTGCATGGAAAGATTTTAAAATTTTTTACATTGGCAACGCATTGCTACGTTCATTTCGATGATTTAAAGAGTCAAAACTGATTAGAAGTTAAAGAAAAATTTATTGGAGAAGGTCGACGAATGTCGAGTACAGGGAGATACAAGTGTTTATTTATTTCACTAAAATTCTTGAAGGATCCGCAAATGCAGACTTGGAATAATAAAAAAATCTTAATGTATTCAAACAAATATGATTTGTGGAAAGAATTTGGCTATGAAATTTGGGTTTTAACAACTTTAATGAAAAGAACTATTGATTTCTATTATGTATATGGGTCATTCCATACAATATTTACATCTAAATATTTTGTTGTGGTGAAATATTTTTTTTTTACATTCTTTATCGAAAAAATGAAGACACCAATTTTTTTTTCGTCATGATATTCGAAAATCTCGAAAAAAAATTCCCGAAATTTTGAACTCGCGGAGAAGTATCTTTTTTCAATTGTTTGCAGTTAATAAACTATTTGTCGGAGAAAATCAGTTAAGATATCAAAATGTGCGTAAAAAGTGTTACTCAACAGTCCGTTAGAAGCATAATTAGCTCAATTATAATAAGTTGAAATTTTGTACAATTTTGCTAATAACACATTGTGTTGTGAAAAATTAACTGAAAAATCCTATGCAAATCGATGGATCGATGAACATATTTCTGAATCACTGTACAGTACAACCCTCCTAAGCATTTTTTGTTGATATATGTACCTATGTTAACCGCATTTACCGCGTCATTATCCAGACTAAACCAGAAGAATTTTTTTGTCGCATTTGCTTCCATATAACGAATAAACACAATTTATTTTTATATGGGAGAAAACTGAAACACCTTCCGAAAAAAAAATTCTAGAAAATCAACGGTAATTCTAACAAACTTGAAACTTGCACATTATTGTACTAAAATTGAAAGGGCTATAAAACTATATACTCTAAAAAATTCTAGCACTTCTGAGAATAAATTTAGAAATTTGGATGAACATTTTTTGAATTTATTGTTAGTTTTCTACAAAGCTTTACACTTTTGCTTGTATGGGTTTTGTTAGAGAATGAGCTGTATTTAAATTGAAATTCTTAAAAATTAAAACAATATCATTTTGAATTTGGTCCGAAATGACAGGCCCGACACTGTACATATGGGCGTTTCCACCAGAATGTCAACCGCGAGGAAAAAACAAAAGTCATATATCTA
>JAPVRG010086831.1:0-10254 GCA_029783565.1 Rhagoletis cerasi
GTTGTTGTTGTTCGCGTTGTCGAGGGGGGTTGACGTGACACGCCACTCAACACCAAACGACCCATGATTTCACTTTGAAGTTTGCCGTCATTCACCGCGCCGCAGCGGCATGTTTAGATGCGCGGCATTCCACTTACATGTCTCCGATAATCAAAACTAAATTCTCCTACAGATTAGATACTAGGTGATGTGCAAGAATGATAGAATACAAGATTGCGCCCATCAGAGAGAATTTTCAGAGTAATTTGTGTATGACGTCACACTGGTGCAGTTGCCTGAGAGAAATGTTATCTCTGCATCGTGGCTATGTTCACTGAGAACGGAATAGCGGTACCGAGATGGGCGCCACCTCTTTATTCTCTACATCGTGGGTGATGTGTATTGTTGCAGTTGTTGGAGATGGAGCTGTAGCTGTTTGGTGCCTCTGCAAAAGCGCCAACAAATTTAACTCTCTTTTACTCTCTTACTCTTTATCTCGCGCTCTCTCTTTCGATAAAATCGTGTTAAAAATATGCATTTTCTTCGCTTTGCCTTAGTGGTACGACACGGCGTATGAGCGGCGCTAAATGCAAGTACTTTGTGTGCACCTCAACCCACTGTCGCCTTACTTCGCCTCCACCTTCGCTTCAAACTGGCAGACTTGCTAATTCAGAGTCATTCGTTAAATTTATACATTTACTCATTATTTTCTCGTTCGTTTAGTGTAGCTAATGCGTGTTAATTGCTTTAATGCACAACGCTCGAACTGAAAGTCAATAGTCGGCGGTGGCGGCGGTGGCGGCGGCATCGAAGCCAATAATAAACCAATTAGCGTTCAATTCGCCGAAGCATCTGTTAGCCAACGAATTTCATCCAATATCGCTTGAGACTTTTTGGCTTTTGCCTTTGATGAATGAATGATGTATGGTATGTGGTATGTGGCACTTGTCCCCGTTGGGACAGGTATTGACATAAGAAATTTGCAAGTCAAGCGCGAAAATATATAGGAGACGTACATATGTATTCATTAACATATGCACGTTTGTAAGTCGATAGCTATAGAGATTTTTTCAAGACGCCGATAAAGGTATTTAGAAATGCTATATTAAGAAAAATTTTAATTATAAAAAACTGTCTAACACGAAGGTATGTATAAAAAGCTAATTATTAAAAAAAATATTTCAGCGACTTTTTCTGGTTTAAAATTATTGGCGTTTTCTTTTCTAACGAAAAATTTTACCTTCTCATTTCGAGCTTCGCTCAAACAGAGAAGGGCAATGAGAACGCAAGATTTTTTGTAGAAAAGAAAACGCCATATATTTCAAACTATTTTCGAGTGCTTTTTTTGATGTATGAACAATTTTTTAACATTTGAAGGACGTCATTTAGGTGGATGAGGTGGATGAGAGAACACTATTGACAACTCTTTAATGCTTTCCAGTTTTCTCAACATGATTTACTTCTATAAAAAAAATAAAAACAAAAAAAGTAAAAACAGTAAAATAAAAAAAGTGTAAAAAATAAATAAAAAAATAATAAAAGAAACCAAGAAAATAAAATTAAGTCAAATAAAACGATTTAAATAAAATATAGTTAAAAAATTAAATAAAGTAAAATTTGATTAAAAAATACAAAAAAGGTAAATATTAACAAAAGTTAAAAAAAACATTAAACATACAATTTAAATAAAGTAAAATTAAATAGTACAAAATAAATAAAATAACGAAATGAAATAAAATAAAATGAAATAGGATAAAATGAATTAAAAGAAAATAAAACAAAATAAAATAAAGTAAAATAAATTTCAATAAAATAAACTAAAATAAAAAAAAAACAAAAAAGTAAAAACAATAAAATAAAAACGAAAATAAAAATATATAAATAAAAATAAAACAAAGATTAAAAATTAAAAAAGTAAAAGCAAAAGCTAAAAAATTAAAAATAAATCCAAAAAATAAATAAAGGAAAGTAAAATAAAATAAATAAGTAAAAGGAAAAGTAAAAATTAAAAAAATTGAATTATAAAAAGTGAAAGTAAAGTAAATTAAAATAACAATATATGTAAATTAAAATTAAAATCAAAAGTAAAATGAAATATTATAAAACAAATGAAAATGTAAAATAAAACAAAATTAAATAAAATAGAAAAAATAAAAAATAAAACTTAAATAAAGCAAAAAAGGAGGAAATATTGTTGTGCTATTGGTGTAGCGGTTCCTTAGTATGCTAGCCCTACCTAGATCAGTTAATCTTTCAATCAACTAACGAGGGATGCCAGTTGATTAGGGGGTTGAAGGGACAGATGAAAAGTTAGCTGGTCTCATGCGGAGAACCTTGACACGCGGTACATATTAACATTGGGCACGTGAGCCTTAAGTTTGGTTAAAAAAGCAGCTTGGCCGAGTGCAACATCCAGACCGCAATTACGCCAAAATAACGCGGATGATTAAGCTCTTCCTTTGTAATAGGTGGTGGTTGAACACCTACATGTAACGCCCTTCACTGGTCGAGACTTAGTGAATGTGGAGGCGGTCTCTCGAAGAATGTCGTCGATTACCTGTCTGCACAGCATCGGGTTCAGTCGCCGTTATATGTATATAATGCTGTATTTCGTCCTTCACTTCGTAGATATATATTCTGACATACCTAGGGGAAAGTTCTGCATCTAGCTAGTGCCTGTTCGGGTTTCCCCGGCAATGTCAACCGACCAAGAACTGCTCTGGCGACATCAGAAGACATCATACAGATGCCAGAAGTGCTGTATTGTGAGACTTCTGTAGCTTCACCCACTGCGCCCCACTCAGATAATTCGTCGTCCAGCACGTGAGTCCCTCACGTTTTCTAGTAGCGTAAAGTGACACACAGGTTCTCTCACAGAAGTGCTTTATCATTATTATAAACAAAAAACCTTTGATCTTTATTGAAACGATGTTAATCGTTTACGCCTCCAATAAAAGTTATTGCAAGCCACAAACTGAATAAAAATGCTAGCTATTGGAAAATCAAATAAATTAATAATAATTAATTACAAATTGAATGCCACTTATGCCGCCACTGCGCATTTTAGTCAATTACACAATTTGCAAGCATTCAACTGTATACTTACATACGCAAATACACACATATACACCTGTCGCTGCTATAGATTGCTGATAGAAAAAAAAATAAAAAATGCATATAAATCTGGCGCCTATCGCATTCCTCACACACAACACATCAGCAAATAACCTGCTGTACCTATAATGCTCCCCTTTGCTCTCCAAATCAGCGCCGTTTTTAGTTGACAAGTATGCAAATCTTCAAGCAAGTCTTCTAGCATTTTATTGCTTTACCCATTAAAGCCAAGTTGAAAATGTCATACGCTTGCGCTGAGTATTGTTGTGATTTGTTTTCGCTTTGCTAATTTGTGTGTGCACTTGTTTTCGACTCCTTGTTGTTCGCAATAATTGCTTGTACTTGTTCGAACACATGTTTTGATTTATAGTTTATATTACTGCAGCTCATGCTCACTTTTACGAATACTGCTGCTGCTGGTATTTTTTAATGCCCCACCATTCATTTTCTGCTTTCTTTCACTCACTCACGCGCCACATTCTGCTTACCTGATCTTGTCACTTTCTGCTTTTTTAGCTAGCAGTGTTTTCCTCACATGCAAGTGTTTTTTCACATTCCATTTCAGCTTGTCTGTATGTCCAACGAGCATTAAATTGTCACCTCGCTTATTAATTGCTATTTTACACCTGTCCATCGGCGTTAATGCTTTATAGCTCCATTTTTGGTTTATTTGAACAAGCTCCTTTTTATTTGTTACGTGCCAGTTTTATATGTTTGAGTGATCGCTAAGTTGTTGAGAGACTTCAATTAATTCGCTTTTAGTCGCGAAAAAGTTTTTAAGACAGTCGTAAATAATTGATATAGGTAGTGGCTAGACAACAGATGGATGAACGGACGAATGGATGGATCGACTGTAGACAGTTGCTGGAAGCATCGGCGGCGTCTCTTTTGTGTCAATATTGAATTAATGGAGACGTTTTTTTCACACAGTCATACAATGGTAGTAGCTATTATGTATGCACACACTTAGTAAGTACATTTATGATATTATAAAAAAAATTGAGAAGGGTAGTGTAGTTCAATTTCATTTTTATTGGATAGAGATTTTTTTTCTAGTGAAGCATACTTCTTTGGGCTCAAAGTCAGGATACCCGCACTCTTCTAACCCAGAGTTAGTCTCCAAAAAAAGTTTCTTGAAACTTGATTTTAGATATTCTTTCAAGGTTGCTACTCTGAGTAGACTAATGGAAGGAGGAGTCGACTTTATAATTAAAAAAAAAAACACGCGTGTAGCACCGTACACGTGATAGAGGTAAGACTTCTAAATATTCGGAAAAATTAAGAATAAGTGAGATTTATTGTGGGTGTGATTAAAGTATAAATTTAAGCTTGCTATACAACTTATTCTAGATGACCGTTCAGAGAGAGTATGCATTCAATAATAAAAAAACTGAAAAAATTTAGTAAACTTTTGATTTTTATTATTTTTTTTTTAAATACCTAAGGCCCCGGAAAAAATTAAGAAAAAAAAAGAAAATATCTGAAGAATTCTGACAAAAAACCCGAAAAAAGGCTTTTAGAAAAGAAAAATTTCGAAAAACCCCAAAATATCGCGAAACTTCCGAAAAGTAAAAAGGTAGAGACTTGAATAAATCTTGAACAGTCCCCAAAAAAATCTGAAGAATTTCAAGAATCAGAAAAAATTTCGAAATTTCTTTTAAGAATTTATAAAACCAAAACAGGAGCAGCCGCAAAATGTTCCGAAAGGTCCAAAAGTTTCCGATACTTCCTAAAAGTAATCCCGAAAATAAGTGTTTCGAAAAATATCGAAAAATCTGAAAACTCCCAAGAATTACGCGAGACTACGAAAAGTCTCGCGAAAATCCCAAAAAATAAAATAATCTTGAAAGAAAACACTAAAAGCCCCGAAAAGTCCCGAAAAATTCAGAAATTTTCAGTAGTGCGCCAATAGTTTCCGTGAATCCCGAAAACTATAACACGAAGAATACCGAAAATTTCCGAAAAAACCTTCAACAGCCCGAATACCGGAGGAGTAAAAGAAAACAAAAAAATTACGAAATTTAAAAATCCAGAAAAGTCAAACAGTAACAATTGCAAAAGAATTCCAAAACTCCTCGAAAATTCCATGAAAGTTAAACACGAAGAATTCCGAAAAGTGCCCGGAAAATCCTGAAAAAATCTTTGAAAAGCTTGAAAAACTCCAAGAAATCACGAAGGATAACGAAAAAACGAAAAGATGAAGAGTTTCTCAAAAGCCCCGAAAAGTAAAACAAGAAATATCCCGCAAAATCCTAAAGAAATACCGAAAAAGCGCCGATAGTTCCTAAAAATTCCGAAAAGTAAAACACGAAAAGATCTGTAACGGTCCTAAAAAATTTGAAAAAATCTCGAGAAATCTGAAAGAATTCGATAAATTACGAGTAAATGAAGCAATTAAAATAAAACGAAAAATAAAAAGCAAAAATTTTGCTTTTACTTTTATATTAAAAAAATACAAAGCAAAAAATAATCGGAATTTCCTTCCCAAAATAATGAAAGTAAGTTTTTTCACTGTTATTTTGATTTCAAAATCTAAAAATTACTTTTATTTCCAGCCTCTGATTTATTGTATTATAGTTTAGAGTCCAGCACTCAAGAAAAATTACAAGAACATTTTTTCATTATTTCTGTTGTTTGAAGAAGAAGTTGCTGTAAATTTTCTTGAATAAATAAAAGTACAAGCTTTTTTTTTGAGAGCTGCAAACTGATTTAAGAAATTTTGATAGACGAAAAATTCTTTTTAATTTCTTGAGTGTCACTTTATATGCATTTTTCGTGTTTCTTAAGAGCTGGATTCTAAACTTAAAAACTTAAAAAAACTTTTATGCAGAGATACGTGCATATATATTGCTGAAAAGGGCTAGCAAATCAAACAAAAAACATGTATAAATATTGTTATAACAGACACTTGCGGCATGTGTCATTCCCATATACATTTTCCAGTATTCCCACTCAAGCGGTCAACAACAAAGAAGGATATAAAAGATAAATACCGAGCATTAATTCCAAAACACATTAAAAAGACTTTACTGGCTCTTTTACGCCAAAGCAGCTAATCTATTACCAGCGCCGCCTACAAAGCACCATTCAGTGCAAATAGCACACACATACTCGTACATCCACACATTTGTATTTATGCAAATATCGTGACGCGCGCGCGGCATCTGCACTTTTAGGTAGCCGCCGCCGCCGCCGCCAGCGGTATAAGTAATTTAAATGTTTTGCTAATAGTTTAATTAAGGCTTTAAGCGGCAAATATTATGGTCAAGTAAATGGCGCACTGCCGTCATTCAAGAGACAAGCGCCAGTTGCAAGCACAAAAAAACTCTAAAAAACATGGAAAAAAGACAATACCAAAGCGCTCCACCTCAAGAGGTGGTACGCCATGCCACTGCGCAAACTCGGATGCACAGCCGAACATACACAAGTGCCAGTCAGTAGGGGAGCTGCTGGTGAAAAACGAGCAGCAATTTTTCAAAACAACAAACGTGCGCATGGAAATTGCACCTGTAGTGAAAAACAAGTTGCAATGTTGCGCGCTGCTACTGCTGTGGTTTTTTGTTACTTTAACAATTATGTCGGCGCGTGTTGTGGTTGCGGTGCGGTGCAGAACAAAAAAGAAACGGCAATTGGCAGTTGAGCAGAAGCGATGCACTTATGCTTGGTTTTTGTGCCTGTTGTTATTGCAATAATTGCTGTTGCAACTGCTGCTGTTGGCACTGGTGCTGCTCAATTTCATCTTTTGTACGCATGCGCAAAGTTTAAAAGCCTCAACAGCACCAGCAGCAGCAGAAATAGGGTAAGCAAACACAAAGAAGAAGAATTAGCAGGCGGCTGGATGTGCACTCTCTGATGGCTGCGGCGGTGGCGGTGACGGCGACTACTGTGTATACAAAAAATATTGTTGATATCGCCGTTATTATATGCACATAAATAGCTGTTACTTTCAGACTGCTGACATTGCGCAGAACAGTAGTCAAGTGAGCGCAAAGCCCACATGCATATTTAATGATGTACATATATATGTACGATTGTTTGTTGGCATGTATGTATGTAGATTCAAAGCACAAGCGCGTATGAATGCGAGTGTCTACTTTGTAGTGTCGGCATGACTCTTCTGAAGAATAACGAGAGCAAAACAAAATGTGTAGACAAAAACTTGAAACTAATGCGACGAACGTATGGATAGTGAAGTGACTGGCGGCCGGAGGAACGCTCTGTCGTTTGTATGTATAGCGACAGGTAATTCGGAAGCAGTTTGCGTAAAGTAGAAGATTAAGAAGCACAGTGAAAAGATCTGCATGGACTATAGTGGACGATTATATGAAACACAGAGCAGCCAGTTGTGGGGTTACTGCTGCCGATAGCGAAGCGAAGCGAAGGTTCGCCGGCGGATCAATTGCTGCTGCTGCTGTTGTATCGCTCTTATTACTATCACCAGTAATACATATTGCTGCTGCCCTTGCTGCTGCTGATTGTTCATTCAATCGTCCGTCTGTGCAACTGAAAGCAACAACACAACTACAGAACCCAGTTGGCAAGTAGTCACCGAACTGCTTACTTTGTTCGAAACCCAATGTTTGTCCACTCCATCCATCTACATACATACATATCCATGTCTTTGGTCCGCGCAACCATCCATCGTCTTTGTGTCTGTGTGTCTGTCTGTACGTCCACTGAGCGTTCATTTGTTGTCTACGCTGTCGGCAATCGCTGCTGCGATTGCAGCTACAACTGTGGCACGATGCTCACCTCTGGTTTGAGCGCGCTAAGCCCGTGCCGATTTCGCTTTGATCTTTTCCGACACTTGGCGGCAAGTTGCAAAGACAAACGAATAAGCGATCGACCGACCGAACGACCGACCAACCAACTAAGCAGCAAAACAACAGCCAAACGACCATACCATGAATAAACAAAATTTTGCGTTCGACCGTCCAACGACCGAACATGCAATCGACAGAGGGGCTGGCTGGCATGTTGCTTCTCTTAATTTTTTGTTGTTGTTCTACTTTTAGTTTCTTTTCTCTATATAATTTACACAGGTAGTAAGGGTCGTCCAAACCAATCCACGCCGAACCGATGCGATCCGATACAACTGGCCGCCCCTCGGCCGGCTTACCTTTGTTGTGTTGGCTCAGCGGTTGACTTAAGTGTTTGGTTTAACTCGGCCATGCTCGGCTTGGCTTTAGTTATGGCTTACGTTGTTGCTGTTGCTGCTATCTCTGTTGTTATTCTTGTTTGTTGAATGTCTTTGCTGGCTTATGTTGTTTAGTTTTGTTTCTGTTGTTTGTCGGCAGGTTTGTTGTTGTTGTTGTTGAGTGCTCTGCACTGTCTCTGGATACGGGTTATTTAGTTCAAGTCTCAATAGAGGTGGCGGCGTTGCGCATTGATCTTAACTTCGAAAACAGTAGCAACTGCTGTGACGAGGACGATGACGACGCTGATGCTTCCTCTTACGGATGAAGCTGCATTGTGGTTCAGTGTTGGTTGAAATGGTGCTGAAATTTAGCCGAGCACAGGTGATTTTGGTTAAAGGGCAACCAAAGTAATGTTCTAGAGTTCAATATATCTGAAATATTGACATTTGAGTGCTGTTGGGAGTTCCAAGTTATACTTGACAACTAGGTTGTCCTCTGAATCACAAAAAAGCGTAGGCAAAAACTCAAGTGAGGATTCGACGAACCTCCGAGCACCAAACATGCGCTGAGCTTTTAGATATCAAAATAATCATGGAAGAAGTTTAAAATGCTTTAAGGTTGGACCCCAATATCTCCTGCAGTAAGCCTTTTGACTTTTTCGACCATATCTCAATACGTCTACTCAATCGGTAATTTGTTTAGATTATGCACCGATCTTTCGCTGACCTTAGACATACCAAGATTATCTTGGAAGAAGTTTAGAATGCACTTAGATTATTCTTTAACACCTCCTAAGGCAAGCCTTTCGACTTTTTCGACAATGTCTAAGTACGTCCCTTCAACCGGCTGGCATCTTTGCTTCATTGTCTGTCTCTTTTGAATATATTACACAGCAATCTTGCGCTGCCTCTTGACACAAAAATATGATAATGGACGAAGTTTACAATACTCTAAAATTTTACTACAATATCCCCAGATTAAGTTCTTCGACTTTTACGACAATTTCTGGGAACGTTCTCTCATACGTCCACGCTGAGCGTTTTTAATCAAGGCCATTGACTTTTTCGGCAGTTTCTGAGTGGTTTCCCTCGATCGACCGGACTATCTCATTTGAATTAACTACACGCCGAATCTGCGCTGCGTCGAGACATACCAAGAGTTCTTTCAGTTCAATAATTAAATTCAAGCATTCAAATTCAATTCAAACACATCCGTAGTTCTCGACAGTTCTTTACGTTAAGTTTCAACGAGCCTTTCTGAAATATATAGGAGCTTAAGGCTTGGATGTTTTCCTTAGTGTAATTGTTATTGATGGTGCTAAAGATTCGACGCTGAGCTTTGGAAGGTTTTAAGAAGAACCATTTACGAGCTGAACCAGCTGGAGTGGCCCCACCAGAGCTCGTAAGCTCAGAATCCAATAGCAAAGTATATTTTTTTTCAATAAAAGAACTCTTCTAACAATTAGTTTATACTTGCCAATGAGTTGGAGTAAATTTAAAGATTTTTGCTTTCTTAAATTCCGCGCAATTGGTTTTTGAAAACAGCAACCATAACTTTAAGGATTACTGTGCGTTTGCCACGCGCGTTTTCGACCAAAGAATTTATGCCGACCACAATCGAGCGAACGATTATAAACCAGGCTTTTATATATGGCACTCAGACAACATACATACTTAACCGAAAGACAGACACACCGCAATAGCTACACAAGCACGCGGCAAATGTTACATTTTATGATCGCGCCGCTGCAAATGCCACATGCTGCCGAACCGTGCCGAGCCGCATCCTACTCGGTGGTTGGCGGTATTGGATTTTTTTAGTAAAATTGATGAGGGACTGTCTTATATCAAGCAGCATTGCAGTATATTTACGTCTAAACGGCTTTTGTTCTTGTTGTTATTACTGTTTTTTTTTTTTTTTTTAGGTTTTCGGATTTCAACTTCATTTCAAATTTTGTTTTCGTTTACTTTTTGCTATTCTTCTGTTTCTTCCTTTCAGCCAAGGTGCCACTTGGCGGCGGCAT
>JAPVRG010086848.1:0-20244 GCA_029783565.1 Rhagoletis cerasi
AATCACCACCGCAAAAGCAAAATCTCAGCAATAACAGTATGGAAGCTGCCACAACAACCACCACCACCACAACAAAACATTATAATAAATCATCAAAAGTGCAAAATAATCACCATCGTTCTACAGAGCGACGCGGCACATATCGCAATCAAAGTGGCGAAACGCCAGCGAGTGCGAGCGATAACGTCAAAGTACAGAAACAAACAGCCAAGCAGGCAAAGGCAGCTGCCCAACGTGCCGCTGCAGTGGCCGCTTACACAGCTGCAGTAGAGATCAGCGGCGGTGGCGTCAGCGAAAACCAGGCAACGGGTTGCAGTGCCAAAGATCCGCTGGCGATCAGCAACGTTGCTGCAGCGCCAGTCCAAAGTAGTGGCAGCAAAGCGGCACGAGCCAAGGAAGCTAGAGAGCAAAAGACTATTGCGAAATCAGACACAGCAGTAGCAGCAGCGCCCAGCAAAAGTGCTACAGCAGATGCCATTTCCACAAACGCAGCAGCAACCAGCAGCAGCAGCAGCAACAACAACCAGAAACACAGTGATAATAGTAACAGTAATAGTATAAGTAAGCATAATTTTACATTAAGTCAAAGTGAAGTGACGCGCAAAAGCGAAAAGCAGCAGGAGGCCAGTGGCATTAGCAGCAACAATGGCGATATCCAGATGGCGGTAGCCACGGCGAAGAATAAGCCAGCGGAGACTGTAACGCCGGCAAATACAACGACTGTTGCGCCCATGGCGACTCCGATCGCAGAGTCGAATACCTGGAATAATTCTCGATATTTGCATAAAAAGTTCAAGCGCCTCGCCAGCACCACCGATGTGGATAGTCTTGTGGCAGACAACCAGAGCGTCAATGCTGCGGGCAGCAGCGCGAGTAGTGAAGCGGGCAGTGAGGCGCCACAAACTCGCACCACTTCGTTGTCTTCGTCGGCATCGATCAGCTCAATTTCACCGCCACCAGCAACAACTCCAACACCCGCTGTAACAGCACACGCGCAAGCGCAGAGCGCAAACGCAGCAATCAACCTCCCAAATGCCATTGCCGCCACGGGCTTGACGAATGGGCATCTGCATGCAGAAGCGATGGCGCAGCCAAGCCACAGTGACAGCAATTATATGAATAGCGTCAAGTACAGCGGCGCTGCTGCTGCAAATAGCAGCGGCAAAATTGAGAGCATTAACAACACTAGTCCGTTGAGTTTAGAGAATCACAGCGGCGTCGGCGATCAGCCGCAGAACTCCGCGCAGCAATATTTAGAAGCCGAGCAATTGCCGCAAACTATGTTGCAAATGTTCGAAAATCACCAGAGTGGCGGCAGCAATAGCAATGCTGGTGGAGCCGCTGCTGCCAACTCGGGACGCTACGTGTGTCCCTATTGCAACCTGAACTGCACCAAACCATCAGTGCTGCAGAAACACATACGCGCGCATACCAACGAACGTCCCTACCCGTGCGACATCTGCGGCATTGCATTCAAAACGAACAGCAACTACTACAAGCATTGTCGGTGAGTTACGCAGCTGAAGGCTGCTGAAAGCAGTCACTAATTTGTTTGCGATTTCATTGCAGTTCGCGTTCGCATGCGGCACGCAAACGCGGCATTGAGGTGCCAATCGGCGCCGATGATGGTCTTTTCGGTGGTTCCGATCAGGAGGGTGATCCGGAATTGAGTAACAGCAGTTCGGATGTGGTAAGTGTGAATAACTGGCGGTTTGCGGCAAGATTTTCTTACTGTCATTTTTTTACAGATTAGCCGCACTGCTTCGCCGCTTGACGATTTGAGCAGCGTATCCTCGACAGCTGTAGTCAACGCGCCTGCGCACTCTTCTACGACAACAAATAGTCTCAGCCCGCAACAGTTGCAACAGCTGCAGCAGCAACAACAAAAACAAACGCAATTGCAGCACCAACAGCAGCTTGCTTTGGCCATGCAGCAGCAGCAAGCGACCCATTTAGCGCTGCCGTCCATACCCTCGCCATCTTCGATATCGTCGGCGAAAACCGCCTATCTACAGCAGCCCGCACAACAACAACCGCAGCAGTTGCCACTTGGTTCACCCGCTGCTGGAACACTGCCGCCGCCGGCGACCAACGCAAACGCAACCACTATTATGCCCGCCGTTACAACAGCGCCACCCAAACAGGTTAGCGCCAGCGCCGAGCATAAACCCTACAAACCGAAGTTTCACAACGCCGCGTTGTATGCGACAACCAAGGAAGCGACCGCAGCAGCAGCCGCCGCCGTAGCCGCGGGAATGCCACCTGGCTTGCTGCAACCACAACAGCAGCCGCCACCACAACAAGTGCCACAGAGCATGTTGCCAACAGCGCATTCCTCTGTGCTGCCGCAAGGGCCGCCTACGGCACCAGTGCCACCCCCACCAACCGTGTCTCATCATCCTTCGCTTTCGCCCAGCACTCAAGTTAAGCTGAACAACCACATAAACACACACCAAATGCAACTACAAATGCAGCAGCACCAACAACAGCAGCAACACCAACAATCGCCTCTATACGTGGCAGCGCCGCTCGGCGCGAACATGCCGCTACACCATGTAGCCGCAGCTATGTCACCCAAGAGTGTCGCACAGCGCCCAGACATCGTAAATGCAGGCGCGGTCGCAGCTGCAGCCAACATGGGTTACCTGGCCGCGCCCCGTATGATCTACCCAGGCGCAATGGATTTCCCGCCCGAGGCGCTGCATATGATGATGCCGGAAAGCAGACAGAAGCTACACTACCAAGTACAACAGTACAAATGGCTGGAGCAGGAGTTGCAGCAGCACTTGCACAAACTGAGCCAACAGCAGCAACAACAACAGCTGCAGCATCTTCAAACGCAACCACCACCACCGCTTCCGCCTCAGACACACGCTCCTTCGACCAGCCAACCCACAATACTCAAGCCAACTGCCACAATGCCGCTGCATCAACGCGCAGCGACCACAACCAGTGGAAATGGCCAACACGCGGTTGCAGCAGTGAGTGCAGCGTCACACCTTGGCTTGCAGGCGACGCAACAAACTCCACTGCAATACTTAGCCAACACAGCCGCCGGTCAGCAGCCCGTTATGAGTGGCAGCAGCGCCAGCGGTGGCACCAGCAATACCACTGCCTCCATTAGCTCCGGCCTATTGCATAGCAACATTTCGACCGCCGCCGCAAGTGGCGCCAATAAGGTTGCAGATCTGGTGCAGGAGCACATTTCCAAGCTGATTTCGCAGAATGAGGCGATCGTGGAAAACAAAGCGGTGCTCTTGCAGAAGAAATACCCGAAGGGTATTAATCGCTCGCGCAGTTTCAATAACAACAACCACAGTACTAGTGGCTCATCCGCCTCATCGGCGAACAATTCAGGCAGCGGCAGTGTTGGTCTTGTCACCACCACCGCCTCCGTAGGCAGTGAAAGCGCCGCTACCAACGCGAGATTGGCGCAAGCGATTGTACAGAAACAACAACAGCAACAGCTGCAACAGCAGCTACAGCAACAACAGCACTACCAGCAGCAATTCCAGCAGCAGCTACTGGCTGGTACGCAAGCATTGCAAATGCCGCCGCCAACCCAGCAGCAACATCAGCAACACTTTGCACAGCTACGTCTTGAGGAGCAACACCAGCAACACCTTCAGCTGCAACAGCAGCAGCAACATGTGCAACCAAACGGTATTTCCAAGCATTTAACGGTCGCGGCTACAACAAAGGTTGGCAGCACAACCGCACACGCGCCGCAGCAGCCTCAAGTAGTGCATCAGCAGCAGCAGCCTTTATCAGCAGCAGCAGCGTACCGTCAACCAAGTGCAAGTGGGCAGCCAACTTTGCCGCCACAAGAGGCGCAACGTCCTGCGCCGTCACCCACAGCGGCACAAATTACCGGCCCATCGTCACACAACAAGGACAACATGAACGCCATGCAACAGAGGAGTGCATTACCAACGGACTGCACCACGCTGAGCAGCATAAACGCCAGCGGGAATTCATTGCCGTTAAACCTTTCGGCTAAGCCGAAGGCGCGTCAGGAAGAACCAGCCGACGGCGTACCGTCAGCCAGCTTGCCTTCAACACCAAGTAGCACGCCGCGCAAACGCCAGTCAATCGAAAATCAAATCTCTAATTCCAGCAATGATGGATCTACAAACAGTTCTGTGGTGGGTGGGCCACCAGCGACTCCGGGCACCGGCGCGCCGAACGCCAAACAGCCAACAAACGTATCGATAATCAAAAATTTATTGCTGAATGCACGTGGCTTAGCCGTGCCGACTGGTGAGGGTGAGGACGCTGTCTACAACTGTCCGCTTTGTGCCAGCGCATTCCGCACCGCAGAAGATCTGCAGCTACACAACAGCACCTACTGCCAGGGTGCCTCAAGTGCGCCCATCAGCCCGGTATCGTCGCCGTCATATCGCTACTTCCGTTCCAACTCGATGACACTCAATCTGCCAAAGCTGAAGAATTCGCTCTATCGGTCGCGTGATCCACTGCCACTCGCTAAATTGGCCTGGTATCAGCTACGCACGATACCGAGCTCATTGGTTATGAGCCGGTTGAGCGCCTCGCAGGCAGGCAGCTCAAAGGCTATCACAACGACCACCACCTCAGCAACGTCCACGGCGCCGACGAGTTCCACCAACAGCAACAGTGTCGCCAGCTGTGTTGCCTCACCCCGCAGCACACCACCAACTGCGCCGCCTGCTGCTCTCTCATTGCCCGATCCGAATATTTTGCGGTTTATCGACGCACCACTGCCTTCACCCGGGCCGCTTTTGGGCAAAACACCGCTGGTCGACTTTGGTAACAGCAGCGAGACACGCAAGTCCGAAGAGGTGATCATCACAAAAATGCACGAAGATCGTCAATTCGAAGGGCAGATACCAGCAAAGCGCGCCAAGCTGGCGCTGGATGGCGGCGATCCGTTTGCGCTTGCACCCGCGCCAGTCAGCAGTGGCAGCCTAATGGGCGCCACGTCGAGCAAGCGCTTGAACATCAATAGCATCAGTGGCGGTGATATGCAGATGCTATCCACCGCTGGCAGCCCAGACCTCAGCCTCACAAACAAAAAAGATGAGCGCATGCGGCGCTTCACATCGTCCGGCGGCTGCATCATACCAATCTCCGAGTGCAGTGATGTCGACAAAAGTCCCAAAATGATACGCACGCCTCTGCTGTCGGGCGGCAGCTTTCAAGAGATGCCACCCAAGCCTGCTAAGGAAAAGGAAAACAAAAATACAGCAGCACTGCCCTTCATGAACAGCTCCGCTTTCGCACCTAAGCTTGGACTTTCGGGTCTCGGTTTGCCTACAAATGGCCCGCAGCATTTTCAATTCCCAATCAATCCAATAACAGCGTTCAACCCGCTAACACTACCGCCCTTGCAAAACATGCAAGGTAGTGGAGAGAAGATTATTCCCCACGTACCTGGCATTCCAGGTCCTAACAGTTTAACACCGCAACTGCCGCCCCCACAACATTTGCAGTTGCCGCAATCGACATCCACGCTGGGCGGCAGACGATCGCTAAGCCCAAACCGCAAGAAAACTCAAAGCCCTATGTTGCTTTCGAACAGCATGAGTCCCAAATCGTTGACACTGCCAGCGCATGAGAATCTGAAGTCTTTGTCACCATTCGGCGGCGTGCAGAATGTACCCAGCGAGTTCGAACGTGTGCCACCACCACCCGGCATGCGGACAGCACGCAACTGGAATCAAAATGCTGCAGCAAGCGCATCAGTCAAACCAAGTGGCAGCAGCAGCAGCAGCAGCTTAGATGTGCCGAAGAAACCATTCAACTTTACGCGTATGGCCGACAATGTAAGTCCACGTAAGGCTGGCGGCATCAATGCACCAAAAATTTCACCGCCCGACACGGAAGTGCGCCATTTCAACTTCGATCATTTAGCGAAAGACGGAGAGAGCAGTGGTAATCGCGCACCAGCTAGCTTGGCCCTCACGCCGTTACATGTCGACATTAGCGCCAGCGTGGCGGCACCTACTCCAAGTAGCAGTGGCTCAGAGCCCACTGACGTCCAAACGAAGAAGAACAAGTTCTTACGGCCGACCAGCCTGCCACTCAAGCCAGGCACCTTCACACCGAAGCGCCACCACGGTATCACACCAACCGCCAACACATTGCCGTTGATTTCGCCAGAGACACCACGCCCATCCAAATCGTGCGTGCAACTCTATCTAAACGGGCATGCCTACACCTATCTAGGACTCAAGTGCAGCACAAAGATGTTCTACTGCACGGTGAACTGCCCTCAGCCGTCGTATGTGGCGGGCGCACAGAAGCTCTCCATGTACAGCGTTTGGCAGGTTTGCGCCGAAAACAACCCTCATCCGCTGGGCTTCAAGCCAAAGGTTGTTATGTCCCTGTACGACTCGCGTCAGAAGACTTCCACGAGCACCATGGCCGGCACGAACAAGCTACCCTACTCACTGGTAGTCTCCCAGCAGACCGTGATGACACCGTTCGAAAACAACCAGGGCCAGTACCAGCATCACCAATTGAAGCAAATCTCACTTAACACAAACACCTCAGAAGGAGGGGAGCAGTCGAAGAAGGCTAGCGCTGGCAGTAGCGCCAGCAGCAGTGGCAGCTCCGGCAGCATGGAGGGCGGCAGCAAGAAAGACTCCTCAGCTGGTCAAATGCTAGTCGGTGGCTACGAGTCGCACGAAGACTACACCTACATACGCGGGCGTGGACGCGGCCGCTATGTCTGTTCGGAGTGTGGCATTAGATGCAAGAAACCCTCAATGCTGAAGAAACACATACGCACGCATACCGATGTGCGGCCATACACATGCAAACATTGCAACTTCAGGTAAGAGTCGTTGAGACGTATTGGAATTGTAGTAAAGTAACAAATTCCTGCTCAATTACAGCTTCAAAACGAAGGGAAATCTAACAAAGCACATGCAGTCGAAGACGCATTTCAAGAAATGTCTGGAGCTCGGCATCAATCCCGGCCCCATGCCGGCCGATGGTGAATTCCTCGAACCCGAACCAGAGTTCGATCAACAGTCAACCACTTCGGCTGGAGGTCGTACCTCTTCAATTCCAGGTGAATCGGACTCTGACGATTACAGTGACAACGAGTCCGAAAGCAGCGGTAGGCGTAATTATCAATACTCCAAAATCTGTAGCTTACACAATACTAATTATAATTTCCATTCACTTCACACAGATACCGACGAGTCAAAGTCACGCCTGCTGGAGCATGAAGCGGCACGTGGCCTTCTCTCACTCTCGATGACACCGCCGATTGGTCAGAGTGTATCGCCGCGTCCAAAAAGTGAACCATATCCATATCAGCAAAGCGAACGCATTGGCGAGCCCTCTGCAATTTCCTTTGCAGAGCAGATGAGTGCGAGTGCCTCAACCACCGTTACCGCCACCACCAGTACAACCACAACCAACACACATCCCATCGGCATTAAGCGTGTCATATCGTTCAGCTCGCCCAAACCACCGTTCGACTATCAGAAACAAGAGCAATACTACTCCAACCCCGAGGAGTCCAAGCCGAAGCACAGCAATAATGCAGCTGCAGCCAGCTACGAAAATGCACCAATCGATCTCACCAAGCCACGTGTCACGGTAAATCCTGCGAACTCACCTGCTGTACCCACGACCACTCCAGTTGCACCCAGGGTAACTGTTGAAGAATACAATCCCAGCACAGTTGTGCCGCTCGCAGGTCCACCAGTTCAAACGCAAGCGCAGATACGCGACGTCATTTTCGGCAGCAGCAACAACGAATCGGGCTTCCTTAAGACGCTCATCTCAGTGTCGGATAAGGTGCGCAGCTCCACCGAGATGCTTGAGAACTACAAGAATGGCGATGAGCTATCGCAGGCCTACCAGTACCATAAAGCCTTTCAGTACCACAAAATCAAACAGATTCAAATGAACCGCAGCTTCCCCGATCCAATCAATGTGGGTGCCATTAATCAGAGCCTCGCTAGCACGCCAACAATGAGTACGGTGAGTGTAGCCAGCGCTGGAGCAAGTACAGCGCTTACAACAACAGCGAGTGCGAGCAGTGGCATGCGAATTTCAGAAAGCGTTGCTAACACGATAACAGCGCCAAGTATCAACCACGGTGTTGCACACGCATCTGGGCCAACGGAAGCTATTAGCGAGAGTGCATCAAATAAAATGTTTCCAACAGCTAATGATGAGCCAAGAGAAATGAGTGCTGTAGACTTGCAAGGGCCTGCGATTGAGGTAAGTGTTTTGCCAGCGGAGGAGGAAAATAATGAACTCACTGCAGTCGCGCCCAGTGCGCAAGTCAGCGGTAAGGCGAGCGTGCAAAGCGCCACCAATAACAAAAAAGTTAAGTCTACCAAATCTGGCACCGTTTTGCCTTGTAAGTCATCTGACGAAGGCGAGGACAGTGAGTGTATTTCAGATCAAGAGCAGTCAGCTGCTGTCCACATATCTAAAGCTAACCGGAATATAAGCAGCGCTGCCTCCGCCGCTCAAGCTGCGGAGCCGCACAATGCAAAGCTACCTGCCGTCGTGGCACAGCCAGGCACCACCGATTTTACTGGCGTACTATCGGCGCCCGGCCGCACGGTTGTCGTAGGCGAGGACGGTCTCAAGAAGTCTGGCAACAATGAGATCCAGCCTGTCTATCCGCGTGTACGCATGTCGCCAGACGGTCGTCCCGTGTGCAAAGTGTGTGCCAAGACCTTCCAGACCCAGGGTCAACTTTCGCTGCATATGAATATACATTATATGGAACGTAAGTTCCGTTGTGAGCCATGCGGCGTGTCCTTCCGTACGCAAGGGCACCTGCAGAAACACGAACGCGCCGAGGCGCATAAGAACAAAGTAATGATGACATCCACCTTCGGCGTGCCGACGACCTCCAATCCACGCCCCTTCGAGTGCACGGACTGCAAAATCGCCTTCCGCATACATGGCCATCTCGCCAAGCATTTGCGCTCCAAAACGCACGTACAAAAGTTGGAATGTCTGCAAAAGCTGCCCTTCGGCACCTATGCCGAAATCGAACGCGCCGGCATCAGTCTCACCGAGATCGACACAAGCGACTGCGAGAACTCGCTCATCTCGCTGAAAACGCTTGCACAAAAGCTGATCGAAAAGGACCCCAACAAGCTGGGTAGCTACACAACACCTTCGGGCATGGGTGGCATCAGTGGCGGTGGTGGTGTTCTTGGCGGCAGTGGTGCTCCGCTAGCCGACACAACGAATGCGAACACAAACCACAGTGCCATTGTCTCACAGGACAGCGCCTCAGAGGATGACTTCAGCGCCGCCACAATCGCGGCTGCCACAGCCATTGCCTCACTGGACAATGATAGCGCAGCAAGCACGCCAAAACGCGCCAACTCCACCTCCGAGGATGAGGCAATCGCAAGCGGGCTAAATAACAACCTAAAGCGGCGGCTACCAGGAAACTTTAGTAACGGCGAAGAGAGTGACAACCCGGCCGATGGCACCATAGGTGCTGGTGGTGGGGGTAGTGAGAAACGTGCGCGTGTCTCCTCGCTATCCAGCATTGGAGCGGCCAGCGCTACAGCGGCTGCCGGCTCTCCAGCGTCCATTGCATCGTCGAATGCGTCATCGAACAACTGACGTTATACCTACGCGCCACCGAGCGGATGAATAAAGGATGTGCTGCCACGGGCGCAGACACAGACATCAGTGATACTTCCAACGCCGCCGCCAACGTCGCTATCACCGACACAACCAATGCCGACGCAATGGGTGCAGTCAACTGCTTTGCGGCACAACAACTTCAATGACAACAGTGTCATATGGTGTGGTGGAGGTGATATTGGAATTGGAGAAGAGGATGAGCTGGCGCAGAAGCAATTTAACTTGCAGTTCCAATATCAGCCACAACAGCCGTTGGAAACGCATTTCGTAATGCCGCAACTAATGCAGCGGAAGTACTAGCGCAACTAGGGGAGCGGAAGTAAAGTCTTCAGAAAATTTGTGTAATTATCTACATATGTAGATACATACATATTTGGTATAAATAGATACAGAGTGTAAAGTTTTGCCAAAAAATTGTAGTCGCAGTTGTGGTCATTACAAAGTTTAACCAATACAAAATCATTCTTGAAGAGACCCAACAGTCAGCGCATATCCTGCATAACATATCGTGTCTATACCACAGTTAGATAACAGTTAAAACAAATTTTTATTAATGCCATTTTTTTCTAGTCAGCATGAATTTTGAAATCCTTATTCGCACTCTACAAAATTAAATATACAAAACAGTATTTTCTAGAAAATTCATATTTTTCCTACAAAGAAAATAAAATACTTGCATAAAAATATCAAAAAAAAAAAAAATACTACAATTGAGCACAACTGCGGCTGCATTTTGCTCAATGCAAATTATATGAGTGCGCCTGTGCGGAGACCTACACTAGCAACGCTCTACAAAGCAAATCAAAATCTTGTTAAACCAAAGGTGCATTTTGAGCACGAGAAATTTAAAGAATTTCACTAGTTTTATTCTCAGCGTAGGCAACAATAATGCATATTCAGAAAAATTAAAAAAAAATACAAGAAATTAACAAACCAAACTTAATTATGGAACCCAACTATCAAATGCTATTTTATACCCGGACAGACATATAGTATTTCAAAAAATCTAAACCTTTATAGTATATACACACACCTACAAAATCTACATATACAAGCACACTTTATCCTCAAAGTAAAAGAATACATGCATATACCTAGGCATAACCACCTTAATATACAAATTCGATTACCATACGTACATACTTACATACTAGAACATCAAATTTTATATTCTTTCATATACAAAACTTCACGAGAAATGTTATCGAACTAAGAAAATAGTGAAGTCCCCGAAAGCCTCGATCTACACACCTACCTATACAACTTCTTTAGCCACTACATATAACTTTATATACATACATATGTACATTTATGTAATTCTATACAAAAACTATAATTGCATATTTTTATATATACATACATATGTATAAATATTTTTAATACATATATCTATGTAACATTGTACATTGAAAATCAGGTATGTTTCGATTGTAAGAAACCTCTACTCAATATTTTGTGCTAACTTTCTAAATGTGTTAGTTGTTAGATGTAGTAAGTATATTTGTATTAATTTTTTAAGAAATCATTTCTAGAAAATCTTCCCACATTTATTTTTAACCTTTAACACTATATACATACACACACATACATATGTACTCTCTAAGTGCTGTGAGTCTACGGGCTTAGCCTCTATGAAAAAATTTAAATTTAGTTCAGAGGGGTGGTATAAAAGCAGATAAATGAAAACCAAGTAAGGGCAAAAATAATAATTAGAAATAAAATCGTAATAAATATGAGTTAATAGATTATAAATACATTTAATGTACGATATACAATTAAAAAAGTAATAATAATTACTTAGCTCTAATCACTTACGCTATAAGCTCTGGTTCAGCGGCCACATCAAGTCAAAAAATGCTATTCAATAAAAAAAACAATAATTATAATACATATGAAAAAAAAACATTTAATTTAACAATCATTGTATGTATGTGTTTAGAAATTGTTGCTGAAAATATTGGTTAATTTGTAGTGTGAGAAAAAGTTGTTCAGCAATTTAGGTTAACCCTTTTTTGCTGCATTCTTTTTAGTTGCTTTTGAGGAATTAGCCAGTTTTAACTTCAATATTTTTATCATGGAATTAGCTACTGATAGTATATTTCTTTTTAATGCCGATATTTAGTTTTTTGACTTTTTTTTAAAGACACGAAGCAATCTTTCGATAGAAAATCGCTTACTAATTGAAATTATTGTAGAAGAAATTTTCTTGATTTATTTTTTCATTTTCACTCTCTTCTTAATTTAAGAGCGCTGATTTTTTACCCGATGCTCGAGAGGGCTAATTTTCTCAAAAAAAAAAAAAACATATTGAATCTTCTCTAGACCCATTTTCTCCGAAGAAATAATTAGAAGTTTAGAAAATATAAAAATCAAAGAGAATTACTTTAAATTACTTTATTGAATTTCATGTTTACGTTTTTTAGTTGTCACCTTTTGATTCTGAAAGAGTTAAAATCGATCGGCAGAAATTTATTTTACAACCTAAATAAGTATACTACGACTTGTTGCTTAAATACGGCTTCGATGAGAGACCAGTTCATTTGTCTGAACATCAGTGATCAGCTCAATGTTTGAAAGCTGCAAAGTGTTTCAAAGGAGATCGGTACAGTCCATAGTTTAGGTTGGGTTAGATGATCTTCCCATGTTGAGGATACACTTCGACATTATAGGGATTGTCCTTCGTGATAACAAGTGATTTTGAACAGTAACCACTACTCTCATCATTCGACCGAGAGCCTAGAAAAACCTGATCATCCTCCAGGCAATTGTGGCAGTAAGGATAGGATGTGATTTTAAGACTTCCGCGTGAATTCGATCGGAAAGTGACCCGCCAGAATCCCTACTAAAAGCAATAACTGTAACTTTGCAATAATAAATGGCTTATTTGGCGGTCCTTAATCCAACGTGAGTCAGAAGGGCCTTGCAATTGCGCATGTCCTAGTTTTCGTTCGCTGAGCTGGTGTGAGACCTATCTGCACAAGAGTGAACCACAGGTAGCCTGTGGCGTTCCAACGCGCTCCCTGCCCTACCTTCCTTATTGAAAAATGCGTGAAAAAGTTAACTGCTCCCTTCCTCAGCCACCTCAATCCCCTCAACAATGATTGTAACATTTTAGAAACTCAGGTATCCATAAATCAATGACGAAATATAAACTTTCACGAAGTTGAGAGTATTTACACGCTGAGCTTGTTACGTATCCATTTTCCCTGAGCCTAATTGCAGCCAGTGTCTTGGCGGATTTGTCTGCAATGTCAACAGGCGTTTTGTTCAGCATTGCAATTCCTCCAGACGAGAACTGAATAAAATAATAAGGGCTTAGCTATGGTTTCGTAGAGCTGAGAAATTACTTTATACGAAAGACGTTATCTCTTACCAATAGTTCCCCAGCAGCTATGTAAGGTAACTGATGACTTCTTAACTCTTTGCTCAATGTAAGGTTTCCATGGCATCTTCCTATATACGATCAGGCCCATGTACCTGACCTGTAGTCGAACACCTCCAATGGAGACCTCTAATCGAATAAGACCGATCATATAGGGTTCGCAGAGAAAACCTCTTCAGGAACTATGTAAAAATAACGTAGTCTACTTTCGAAACCAATCCGCGCTGTAATTCACTGCTGATCAATAAGGGAGGGAATGAAAATTCAAATTACAATTTATGTGTTAAACAAATTTTCCTGGTTGTAGGATCAAAGTGAAATGCAGGGGAATTATTCTCCTGTTTCTATTTTCTAAGCTTATTTTCTTTTAAAATCACGCAGCTCTTCGTAACAATTCTTAAAAACTACTAACCACAATGTATTCATGCTAATTTTTTTTAGTTTTTAATAATTAAGAAAAAAAAAATATACATATATATAAAACTATGTATAAGTACTATATCAGCTGAGTTTAATACTTAAGAGTGTTAAACGTTTCCCTATTTTATTATTTTCTGTTTTTTTTTGTGTTTTTCTAATAAACAACGAGACTGCAAATATAATAGCTACTAGTTACATGCATTCAAATGTATTTGAAGTGTATAATTTTGTTGTATCAAACGTCGTTGAACGCGTTTTTGATAAGAGTTTTTGAGTTTAAGTTTGTTCATATATGTATATATAAGTTAGTAATCATAAATTAAAAAAGTAAGCTTTAATATTTATAGTTTAAGGCTTTTATCAAAGTGCAAAGTAATAGTCTATTTTTTATGTAATTATAAAACAAGAGTAACTATTTTTTTTTTAATAAATTGCAACAAAGGCATAACAAATTTAATAGTCGATTTGAATTTAGTTTAATTGAGTTTTGCACTAATAATGCAATGAAATTTTTTACGCTTTGCAAAGAAATTTTAAAAATAAAGTAAGAAAATAATTTTTTAAGCTTTTTTAAGCATTACTAAATCAACAGCTTACTTATAAGTGAATAGAAATAAGTTGTCGTCTACAAAACAAAAACAATGTATTTATGTATGTCAATGCATGAAAACCAATATTTTAATTAAATTCTATTTTTTATTATATTCTGTGTCACAGCTGATTAAATTACATGTATGTAATAGTTAAGCAAATAAATAATATTTTGTCTAATCAATTTGTATGTACACCAGTGTGATTGTATGTAACATAATTTCTATTTTGTAGCATTAAATATGCATAAGAGAAAAGTTCAACATGGAAGAAACAAAAATTTAACCATTCAAACAAGTGATTATTATATAATTATAAAAAAAGTAACTTTTATTCAAGTAAAATAGCTATTTATATGTATGTATTGGTGAATATATACGATTACTTAAACAAATACATACATAAATATAAATATAAACATATAAACCGTATGGCCGATGGAAGTGAATAAAAATTAAATCTGCGAAAAATGTCGTAAATAATGATTTTCATTTATAAACATGTGTGGTGAAAAGAAATATTTCCATTACATAAGGTATGGAAGGCTCTTGTTGGGACTATTGTTGGCCGATTTTTGATTGGCCCGGTACCATATTCGCTGCTGTCATGGTAACTGTACGCTATTTGTTATTGTTTTTGTCGCTTTTATTCCCGAAACATTACTTAGTGGAAGTTGGTTAGCTCAAAATCTGGTTTGGAAGTACATATATTCCTGGAAATAAATAAACAAAAATCCAATGAGCAATTCAATTGTTTTTTGTTTTTTTTAGAAATGAAGTATTTTTTAATGTTACATTAGTTTACGTGTTTTCTTTCACTTAATACTTTTTAAATTTATCTTATTCCAAACCCTTATATTTATCTCAATTTCCATCCTAAACCTTAATCATATCTATACCTTCAACTTAATATTTAATTTTGAAGGTGAATATGTAGATGAAGTCATCACACTTGAACTCACCATACTTAAATTCTCCACCTAATTTCACCACATGGCATGACATGGCATGACTTCAGATAACATGATATCATATGGCATTACATTACATAACATCATATTACATCGTGACAAGGCATGGCATGACATCACATCACATTACCTGACATCAAATCACACAACATCTTATCACATAATCTCACCTGACATCATCTCATCTCAATTCACCTCATCTCACCACCCTCTAGACTATTTGTTGTATAATATACGGTGTTATGGATTAAAATGTAACCTCGATTTAACATTATATTGACTATCCTGTCTTTATTCACAATTTCAAACCAATAAAACATACATATAGGTTATGAGACAAACTAGATATATAACGAAAGTTTCACTTCTACAGTGTGGACGGCGCACTTACATACTTTTTTATCTGAACACATAAATATCTTTTTTCTTTATCTTCATATGTACATATCTCTATTTTTATCTTTTTTGATACCTTTTTATCATCTTTATTTTTATCTCTTTCTTCATCTTTATTTCCGTCTACATATATCTTTTTTTTATTTTTTATTGAATTAATATTGGTCTTTATCCCTATCTTTGGTATCTTTATATCTATCTTTATTTTTATATTTGTTCTTACCTTTTTATCTTTATTTTTATCTCTCTCTTTATCTTCATCTATATCAATGTCTTTATCTCTAACCTTATCTCTATCTTAATCTTTATTTATATATTTATCCGTATCTTTATCCTTATCTATCTTTTTTATCTGTATCTTCTGATTTGCCAATTCTTTGTTCTTTTGTTCATTTTATCTTTCTCTTTATCTTTATACAACCCTTTCGAAATCGAAGATCTTCCACATTAAACGATATATGGTATCTTACCAACAAAAATGCTGCACCCAAAATAAGAGCGCGCTCTTTGGCCAACAGTTTGGCATCACTGAAATATATATTCGTGGTATACTGCGATTTATTGGCGACCCACTTATGGTCAATAGATGCACGTAAGTCGCCGCCGGAGTGAATCTATAAATAAATATAAAATATAAACATAAATTAAAAAAAAAAAATCTCCAGCCATCGGAAAAATTTCTTCCACTCTCTACCCACTTCTCACCTTAAAGAACGACTCCTTCGGCAAACAGAAGCAACAAAAGCCCGAGTTCTCTGGACCTTCAATGCAGAAAATTGGCTCACAAGTAGCACCATCTTGTATATAGTAAACTGGCTTCAGAACTGTCGGCGAATGCACTATGCGTCCCAATAAATTGCCGGGCGGTATCCAAACTTCCAAATTCTTGGGATGGCAACATAATGAACCCAGCGCAAACTGTTTACGAAATAGCATCGCTTCCTGGTGCGTTTTATCCAGCAAATGCATTTGAAATGGCCGTGCAGCACCCCAGAGTAAACGATTTTTGGAAGTTGAGCTCTCGGAGGCAGCATAAACCGCATCGCCCAGCGGTGAGCGTACCACATAGCGATTCTCAGAGGAGACAGAGGTCAAAGCTATGAGAGGAAGAAATAAATTCAATAGAAATTTTCTTAAGCGTACAGTCAAAACTCGATGATGTGAGCAGTTGGCACTTGGACTGACACTCATATACGGTTATAACTTTTTTGACCAATTTACAAGAGTTTATTATAAGTCTCTTTCTCGTTCGGTTGCTGTTTTTAGCTCCTTCATGCTGATTGTGACTTACCCGCATTCAATTCAAATGTTTGCTCAATATGCAATGATGGCAACTCTGTTAGAAAATCATAGCCGGTCATTGGTATGCTAAAACTGCGCTGCGTGGAAAAATTGCTGCCCACTGTGGACACGGGTAGCGGTAATGGTATACGTTGGGGAGCTGCAGATATAAATTGTACGTTAAGTCTTTGAAAAGTGGATCCAAACACAATTAATAAACTTACAGGTTGGTTGTGAGGTAATGCTGATAGGACCATCATATACTAGAAAAGGAGAAAATTAAGAATTTAGTGTGAACTCCGAAATAAATCAAAAAATTTGATTCCGAAGAAAGTACTGGAAAAGTAATATACATCTGTGGAATGTATGGTATCTATGTAGATTCGATTCTTAAATATTTCATGATCACTCACAACCCATGAAGTTAAAGAGAGCTCGATGTGTCGTGCCTAATTGGAAATGTTCTTACTCTACCCTCTATATGTAAATATCAATGGGCTCGAGAAGCATATCCCTACATGCCGTAGCAGTCTGGGTGTGGGCCTGTTTTTGCTTTGGCGGCACTTCTAAATGCATCCGAGTTCTGCTTGTTGTCAAGCAGAGTTCACCTTTTAACGTACCTATAATATGGATGTTACCTAGACTATCTGAAGAACAGAAATTGCTTGCTTAGCACAAAATTAAGATCCCTAACAGGAAGCATTGTGGCCTCGGTTTGTAGCTGTTGCTCAGAAGATATCCCGTTGCAGTCCGGAATGCGATGTTTTGACAGATTTGTAGTTTCATCCACTGCGTTTTTCTAGTCTCCGCGACTAAACTAACGCAGCAGAACTTCTAACGCTAATTGCTAATTGCAGCTTGACTTCTTTTGTACAGATCATGAAAAGGCGCCGATGAGTAAAATCGGAAAGATAGCTATTTGCTTTCGAAAGCAGGTCATCAGTGTTATTACGGGACGAGTAATCGTCGGCATATTAGATCAGTGAAACTCCCTTCGGAAGCTGCGAAAGCTCCGAGATGTACATATAAACTAAACAGTCCTGGGGAGAGGGCACCATGCTTGGACCCCCAACTTAATTCTCCTTGACTTCGAGGTTTGATCTCGAAAAAGTACTACCGACTTACGACCACTCTGATAGTTTACGGTCTTTTCAGCTCCGAAAGTTTTTGATTAAGTACCCGCTAGTGGTAGTATTTAGAAAAAGCTCTCCTCTGCTTTGGAAAGTTCCATGGAGAGACTTGCCTTCACTTGGTGATTCTAATTGGGACCAGTTGACGAGAAGAAAGACGACTGGCGATTTCACCACTCCCGCTACATATGTATTGATAAGTTACCTGCATACGTCCAAAATTCTACGTATATATATCGTTAACTAAATTTTACGATTTAAATGAATTACCGTTAAATCAATTGAATGAGCACCCTATAAATATTGCACCTGCATTGTCTTCATATTTATTGGATGCACTTCAATGCAATAAATTATTTACAATACCACCACTTTTTTTCTTTTCGACTTACTAAACTTATTGAAGCTAATTCACAAGACATCGATGATAACAGTAAAATAAAAACATAAACAGATAAGATAAGTTCAGGCGGACAGCAAACAAAGGCACATACATATCTACATACCAATGTATGTATGTATTTATATATGTACATATATAGGCAGATACTCAGGGTCCCCAAGAGAAAATCCGGCCCGGGGAGAAACGCCGGTACCGGGGCCTTCACCACCCCAAACAAATTTTTTTAATACATTTTTTTAATCAAATTTATCAACATAGCAAAATATTTTTATTTTCCAACTTAATTTTCGAAAAATCCGGATCCCTGAAAACTCCGGGCCCAGGGGAAAACACCCCCGACAATCCCCTCCTCTCTTCGGGCCTGCAGATACCTAATAATTGTCAACAGTTAACTTTAAATCATTTTAAATTTACTTTTCTTTTTAAACAACTTCAAAAAAGGAGGAGAATCAATTCGTCGGAATATTTTTATATATATAAGTATGTTACCAGTGAATATTTTTTATCGGAAAGGTGGTACCTCAAGAGTGGTCCCATACTAATTTGGTTTAGTTCCGGTTATTGGATCATGAAGCAATTAAGGCTTCATATAAATTTGTATATGAGAATTGAAGTCAGTTTTATTTTTGGCTTAAAAATTACTTGTTTTGCTTTATAAAGACTATTATTAATCCGTTATACTCTGTATGTATCTATGTGAATACAAATTTTCAGCTAATAATTCTTTTATTTTTTTAAATATGCCGATTAATAGCTTAACTAAAAGTTATGAGGTGTACGTGATAGTTTTTTCAATAGGTATGCACTTATTTTCCTGCTAGCTGTTTTACAGAGAATTTACAAGTTATTTATGACCGTTACGAAATTCGTAAAAACTTTTCTACCTCTCGGTTCTGCATTATTTTGTTGGGCGACACGAATTTCGCTATCGTATTGTAAATTTCGAACGGCGTCGTTTTGTAACATTTTTGGCGATTATTGTTTTTTATTTAATTGTATCTTGCAATCCACTGTTTTATATTATTTGTTAATATATTTGTGAAAAAAACGCTGGATTTTTATTATTTGTTTCTGCAGATTAGCTATCCGAAACCCGAAGAACTTGTTCTTTTACAACGGACTAACCACTGACTGATTTTTTTTAAACTGATAAACTCAATTTCTGTACATACGAATTTACATTGATTACTACTTCCCGAAAACCAATAGCACTGTTTTTACTTTTATCATTATCAGTTGTCGGGGTATTTAGTTATCAATAAACAGATAAGCAAGTGGAATTCTCTGTCGCACATACCATCTAATATACAACCAAGAATTATAGAATACAAGTTTGCGCTGTCCTGGTGGCGATGAGATTTCTCAAGTAAAAGTAAACAAAGCCGAATAGGAGGTGAAGAAGATTTAACTTTCACGCTTTCGATAAAAAAAACGCGTTTGTTTGTGTTCAATTGTAAAAATGTGTGATTTACAAAGAAAATAAATCAAAAAAATTTAAAAAAAAAACCTTGATTTTCGTGAAAAATTAGTGAATTTCAGTGCATCTAAAGTTTTTGTGTACGTACTGAGAAGCTGTTTACTTTTACTTGAGAATTGTCAAAATCGGCAAAACCAATGTAGCGGTACCACTGACGGCGCCACCTTTGCTCTCTACATCGTGATCTACAACAATAAAAATATCCCCGACTGGGGGATTTCGGGTACAACTGAGAAATAAAAAGGGTATTTTTCGGGGGCAAAAAACTTATTTATTCACTTATTGAAAAAAAAAAACAGTTCACAAATAAAAATTTAACGAACGAAATAAAGTTATATAAGTGAGTACATGCATTAGCATAGTTTAGTACTAACCAAGGCACATTGAATAGGTAGCAGCAGCAGGGTTGGAATTTTGATTTTTTTTCCTTCAAAGTGGTCCATGAACTGCCATTTTTTTACATTTTACTCTGTAATATCAAATTTTGTTTACATTTTTCGACACTTTAGAGTGAATACACGCAGTTTGTTGTTTTTGCTCTAATGCTACCTTTTTAGTGTGCCTTGGTAC
>JAPVRG010086857.1:0-11141 GCA_029783565.1 Rhagoletis cerasi
CCGTCTGAAAAATACGTTGTCTCGAGGTCTGCGAAGTAGACCTCCGTGGCGGCGATGGCCTCCTTATCTGACTCAAATTTCTGCCCGGCGAGTGACTTTTTCAGGTTTGGAAATAAAAACAAGTTGTACGGGGCCAAATCTGGAGAATACGGTGGATGGGGCAGCAGTTCGTAGCCCAATTCGACCAATTTTGGCACTGCTTTGAAGTGGTCTCACGGTTGCGCTTGTTGTCCGGAGTGAGCAAATGCACAAACACAATATACAGTTTTACAACTGTTACTTTTTAGAAGATAATATACATAATTTTAAACGGACTTCAAAACAGGAAAAGGTTATCAATTCGCCGGTATATATTTTTTATGTATTTTACCGGATAACTTTAGACCACGTGAACGGTTTTCGATCTGAAAGGTGGCACCACAAGGTTGGTCCCATTCTTTTTTGTTTTTTTCCCGATAATTGCATTTACTTCATACTTTATAAAAAAAATTTTTTTGCTTTATATATGTACATATTTAGGTAGATATGTATGTATTTGCATTAGAAATAAATGAGGGTTCAAGCTAGTTGAATGCTTGTAGGTCATATATCGATGGTACTTTGGCAAAGCCTCTTATCTCAGAGATCACTACTTTACAGGAACAACAAAAAACTCTGTTAAAAACCAAAAATCATTTTTAATCATGCTTTCCCTCGGCTCCCCAATTACGTAGTTCGCTCTTCCATTCGTAATCCTCGCTCAGGAACGAATATTTTCCAAAACTGTTGCTGAGAATTAATAATATTTTAAAAAGCCCGTATAAAGGTGGGATTATTTATGTATGTTAAAACAACAGCTGGAATGCATTTCCTAAAAGGATGTTATTCATACATATGTCTGTAAGCACTGTGCTTACATAAATACTCGTACTAAGTACTTAGATAGGTAATAAATAAGCAGAGCTTTTCTCAACAAGAAAGCTATACAATATAAAACGCTTTCCTTGCAAGTACATTCGCCACTGTTAGAGCTTAGCTTAGTTGCAAAGTTCCCTTCATTTTTACAGCTAACCAAAGCTGCCATTAGCTTTAATTTAAATAGTCGGCCCGTGGAGTGTTTGAGTAAAAGATTCCGGGGAAGATTTAGGGACCTTTAAGTGTTGGCAACGGCGATTGTCTAAACGAGGAACACTGACTCCCTCTTCCTCCGCTACCACCAGCGGGATCCGTGTGGAACACTTTCAGTTCCTGGGATCATGGCAGAGTGAGGGCTTTGGTGGGGCTATGACGACTAATTCGGTTTGAGGGCGCACTGAAGTCGATCGCGAATGACCATAGCCGATTCTGTCTTACGATTTCTTGCAGATTGACACATCTAAATTCCAATTGTCATGCTCCAGCAGCTGTGTTGGTCTTAAGCCCACGTTGTGCCCGAGCGCAAGTTCTTTATGGCTCGCTCAAATCCAACTACTTCTTCGGCGGTGGTATGTAAAGAGCGGATGTTGTTGTTGTTGTAACCGCATACAAATTCCCCAGAGTCCTTGGCCAGTTATGAATCTGGGTCGGTCCGGTTTTTTTTTCTGGGATGACGCCCGTGTAGAGGAAACTCTCATGAGTACTACTATACCGGCATAGTAGTATGCACGACTTGCAGCTTCACATCTACACCTACGTACTAAAACCTCTCCACAAACCACTCTCCCCGCGGCACTGCCATTTAAGTGGGCTGGTTGGCCAATAGGCTCGCTACATTAATTAACCGGTTCCAGCTTGTTTAGATCGTCTTTGATCTTTAAGAATTCTAGATATATGTGCACACATTTTAAGCCAGTTCTCTGCTGATTTTAACATGTAGTCTGCAATGTTGCTACCCTGCAGTATATTTCGGGTTTCAGGGGCATAGCGCGGGCAAAAGAATATTATGTGTTCCGCGTTTTCAGTAAGGCCTGTGTAAGTCGGACATTGTTGGGAATCTCCATGCCCAAATCTTTTTAGACACTCTCGGTAGGGGCCATATCCCGAAAGAAACTGTGTTAAGTAGTAGTTTGAATCTCCGTGGGCTCTTTCCATCCAGTTTTTAATGCATGGAATAAGCTTATGAGTCCGCCTACCCTTTTCCGATTCATCCCAACGCTTTTGCCAGATCTCCATAGAGCGACATCTCTCCTGTTCTGTAACTTCTTTTCGGTTTAAGCTGGTATTTCCAACAGATACACGCTTATACACTATTTGCATCTCGTTTACCAGGATATCTACGGGAATCAGTCCGGCAATTACGAAGGATGCTTCGTCAGATATAGTTCGGAATCCACAGATGGTCCTTAGTGCGCTTAGGCGATACACAGATGTGAGTATTTTCGCATAATATTTTAGGGTCATTGCTTCAGCCCAAATTGGAACACCGTAGAGTAAGACTGAGCTGACCACTCTACTAAGCAATACCCTTCTACTATGTTTGGGACCGCCGATATTTGGCATCATTCTGTAAATTGGATGCTTTCTTTGCGGCTTTGATATTATAGTTTCTGATACAACACTGGTCGTTCCGATTACGTAGACCCGACTGTCGTGGGAACGTGTAAAAAGCTGATAACGTAGTCTCGCATATTCTGGTTTGTTGAAATACTCTCAGAGAACAGGACTGAAAATCGCGAAATTGCTTGTTGTCTTTGCAGCTTTTTGAAGTGGGGCCTTTGTTCGGCCCTATGCTGAATATCGTCATCGTCATCGTCGACGGTCGTACGCGCCATCAGTAAAATGGCTGTTTTTACCGTCGATGACGATGCTCAGCATAGGGCCGGGCATTTTTCGCTGTGCAGACGCATTCCGTCTATCATAAACCGATCGATTTTATTTCTCTAATTTCGATCATAAAGCATCCATATAGATCTTCATATGCTGGAACCTAGTGCTGTAGACTTCCATGATTCGGAGCCCAGCTAAGGAGTGGATTCGAAATATCTAATCCCAAGTGACTGTTTTTACGTCAAATGTAACGGAATCAAGTCCAATAAGTGTATGCATCCTCAAGGTGTCGTACTGTCCCTGACACTGTTTAATCGCTACATGGCACAACTCCCTCCGCCGCCAGCTGGAGTTCACTTGGTGAGCTACGCAGTTGATTGCACGACCATGGCAACGGACCCAAACATCGACAGCCTTTGCAGGAAAATCACTATTTCACGGATCTTTCCAATTTCTTCACCACCAAAAACCTCAACATCTCTGCCGCGAAATCCACCGCTCTACATTTCACCACCTGGGCTAAGGATATGAGGCTTGAGCTAGACGGCTACATCGATGCCACCAAGATACCGGCGGTGAACCATCCCAAAATCCTGGGAGTCACATTTGACAGCCTCTACTCCATCTCAGCGCATGCCTCAGCCACCTGTACCGAAGTGCGAGCCAGGAACAAAGTCCTCAAGTCGACAGGCGGCAGAACCTGGGGAGCCGACAAAGAGACACTGCTCACAACGAACCAAGCGATCGGCCAGTCGATGGCAAACTACACAGCGCCATTGTGGTCGGCAGGAACGAGCGATCTACAAACCTGCCAGAACACAGTTCTACATACGGCTACAGGCTGCCACTGCACGTCGTCCGAGCATCACCTCTCGAAGAAAGCCAGATGCTGGCGGTGAATGAGCACAACACCATGCGAAGCAATTCCTGGTGGGATTTCATCATGGAAGCCACCCCAAAAACTCTACTTCGAAACGATCCAGCCCCCCGACATGTGAGACGGCACCTGCACGACTGGAGAACACATCGAGCCGTACGTAGACCATCCATTCGACGCAGCAAGACGACGCCCGCTTCCTCGGTCACGTAGGGTTGAGCACTGCTGCTACAACTACATCTGCATATTCAAAAGAATCATTAGAATCATGAACTAAAATACTACTCGTTTTTTTAATGAATATGACTATGTTTTATTTTAATGCATCTGTTATATATATTTTCGTTCTTGTTACTTTTTTTTAGATTTTCCTCTTCTTTGTTTTTTGCTTGTTTTATTCCTCATATATGTACGTTCATCCTTTTCGTTTAGTTTAGGGAGTGTTCAGAAATACATCAAGCCAAAACATCAGTCTCTTTTATTTCTAAACTACAATTGATGGAAATGCCTTATTTGCGCAACTAAGTTCCAATTCGGCATTTAACCGTGGTTGCGCATATTGGACATGTCCATCAATTATAGTTTAGAAATGAAAGAGACTGATGCTTTGGCTTGATGCATTTCTGAAGACACCCTATCTCGTTTCGGCTGCGTATAATTTTTGCTCTCTTTCACTACCATCAATTATACAATTTATAAATAATCATAATTATAATTATTCAGTATGCATTAGATTATAATTTTGTTTTCAATTAGACATTTAGTTAGAAATTATAAGTATTTTATAATTAATTACATACACCTCAAGTAAAATGATCAATGACATACAGTTCTGGCGTTTAGCGCATGAGTTTTGTTTTATTTTATTTTTCTGGGTTTTTATTTATTATATCTACTTTTTTTTATAATCTTAAAAGATGAGCGCATTGATAAAATCTTTTTGACAAAATAAATTGTTTTAATAATTAATTTAATTTCGATAAACACGCATAAAATATTTGCGTTTGCAAAATGTAAATTTCAAATTATACAAATATTCTAAATATGCCAACAAATGAAATAAATGATTTGCCAACGGGATGCACTCCCGGGTATGTACATATGATTAAATTTGTTTCATTCTATGTTTATTTTATTTATTTTTTTTTCCGATTTTACTCTCATTAAAATTTTATTCAAAACTGTACATTAATAATTAAAACGAAAATAAGTATGGGGCTTCTAAATTATGTATGTAAGCATGTGTTCGTGTGTAAACTTAAGTCGGGCAACTTTCACCGAAACATATTGAAAACCGAAATTTATAAAAGGAAAATAAAAACATAATTCATAAAATTTGCACAAAAAATCCTTCATTTATCATAAACAAAACTAAAAAGAAAAATAAATAAAAACCCCAAACACGCTCGCAGTGGAGCGTATTTAGCCGCATCTATTTTCTTGGCTTTTCATTTTTGATAAAGAAATTCTTATTTGTGCTTTGCGCTCAATCTACATATCTTTTTCACTCTCTCACCTCTATAGCTTTTCTTATTCATCACATCATCGCCATTATATTATATTTTAAAAGCATCATCAATTTTAATTTTTTTTTTTTCATAAATATTTCCAACGTTTGCTTTGGCTGCTGCATTTGCTGTTGCTGCAACGTAGCACGATTTTGTAATTGCATTCGCACTGGTAAGATTGCACTTTCTCTTTACTGCCTTTTTTCTACCTACCTCGCTTGTTTGACCCATTTTAAACATACTACAAAAATGTTTTTCCATTCGCCGCAGCGTTGAGCAACTCAGCGCCAGCAAGCGTCGAAATATCATCGTAACACCACTGAATTTCCCCTTGGCTTCGCTACGTCCTTTAACACTCATTTTTTCATACAAATATGTACAGTGTGTTTGTGTGATTTTTTTTAGATAGTTTTTACAATTTTTTTGAGTGAGTTTTTCTTTTTTTAAGGATTTTTATTTTATTTTTTTAATATACATATTGTGTATGCACGTGTTTTATTATTTCATGAATTTCTGTTAGATGCTTACCATTTTGCTTTTTCTTTTTTCTTTAATTATCGTTTGTTTAAAATTGTATATTGATTTGCCGCAGTGTTTCAGGTCAGCAATGCAGCATTATCGTTTCGAACCTTTCATACGTTCTCTCGCAGTTCGGTCGCCCTTACTTTCATCGGTCATGTAGGGCAATCCTGCTTTTTCTCTTTTTTTTATTTTTTTTTTAGTCTTAGTTGTTAATTTTCGCTCATTTTAATTATCTTCTGTTCTATGTTTCGTTTAGGTTTTCTTTCGCTTGCCAACAACTTTAAATTTTACACAAACATCTTTATTTTTTTAATAATTAGCAATTGTATTGTTTTGTTCAAATTATTTTTATATTTATAATACATCAATTAGTTATCAATAAATTTAATTTAATTTAAATTTTCTTTCAAGTGTTGCTTTCTCTTTATCGTGTATTTTAAACTACTTACAAGTAAATTATTTGTTTTTTTTTTGCTTTTGCTTTTTCATTTTCTTTTTCATTTTTGATTTTACAATTTTTTTAGTTTTTTCTTTTTAAAAAAGTTTAGCAATCTCTTAATTCATACATCAATTATATATATATATATTTTTTTTGTATCTTTAGCTTAAAAAACTTTTTAATCTTCTGCTACTTGTGTTTGAATGGGACGGCAGTTCACGCATAGTGGAGAATGGCCGGCTACGGGCTGCCGGCTACGCCGCCATCGCCACCAACAGACCCTAACTAAATACACAAAACCTTATTACTACCACCACCCATTTCCACCACTGCGGTCGCTACCACCATATCTTGGGTAAGAATTCCGTTGTTATACAACTGCTGATGTTAATTGTTGTAGTTCTGCTTTAATTGATTTCCTGAATTTCACCATCCATATTGTTCATCTGCGGTGGATGATTCGATTTGACCATACATGAGCGTGCCACCGATTCGAATAATCTAAGCAAGAAAGAGAGAAAATATATACTTGAATGAAACAGTACAAAATCGCTTGAATCCATCACTTACCTTGAAATCTCTGGCGCACAATGAACAAAGTCATGATCCCAGAACTTGTAGATGGGATTCTTGATCAACTCAATGAAAGTGATTAGCAGACCCCATGGATGTGGACGATTCACAATAAGGCGTTCGAGTAGTACACGTGTGATTTGCTCTTGAATCGCCTCTGAGTTGGCTTCGGCGAAGAGATGTAGCACCGCACAGCTAAAATAGTGCGTATGACTATTCGGATAACGCAGCTGATTAGCGATGGCGTTGAGGAAGAGATAGCGACCTTCGGTATCCAAGTCTACTGCCAAATTTTGGAAAATATCCATATGTGCGCTGTGTGCGATGTTTGAAGTATTGGGCACGAAATTTTTACTTCTGTGTGGATAAAAATAAAAATTTATTTTAGAACTTTCAGTCGATGCAGAATGTTTTTGTTCTTGTTTATTCTCTCACCTTATGTGCGAAATAGCTTGTGTGCCCACATACAACACAAGCGCATTCATTAGCGGAATGTTGTAACGCGAACCGGGTTCATTTGAGATCTGCAAATGCGAGCGTAGCTCAGAGAGGAAAGTCACTGGTGCGCGTGCTTTCAGATACGAGTCGAGATCCTTTTTGAAGTTCGCCGGCTGTATATTGAATACATAGTTGGAGCAAATTTTAGGCGCTGTTGCAGTCTCAGCCAACATATCCACCTTTAGATTGGGTGTGAAGGGGTCGGGCAGTCGCATGTTGCGTGGAAAAGCAGCCAATATTATGTTGCGCATTTGGATACAATTTGGCGGTATTGCATCACAAAAGCCAAAGTGGTAGTCACATAAGAATTCAGGGAAGTCGTGCAGCAGCACGAGCAGAACGCGCAGCGTTCCCTTGTACAGCAGCTGTACGGGCTTCGCTAGCTCGGCGTTCCGCAAGAATGGTGCCAGATAGCGGAACAGATCGAGTAGCAGCTGCGAGTACAACGGCCATCCCTTCTGTTGCGGTATCTGTGCGAGTATACGTCCGATAAAAATGCGATGTGAGATCAACTCCAACCAAGCGTAACAAAATCCGGGTGCCAACGCTGGATTCAGAAGGTGATACGTGTGCGAAAAAGCAGTCATAATGCTGTGCATCAGACTCTCCAGCACAGCGTCGGGGGAGCTCAGCTCCAGGAATAGCATCACGAAAAAGCGATGGTAGCCGAGCTGTTGGAATGCGGTGCCATGCAGTTCTTGGTCCTGCAGCAAAGTGCCCAGAACGATGCCGAGCACCTTG
Organism: Rhagoletis cerasi; assembly: GCA_029783565.1. Taxonomy (NCBI): domain Eukaryota; kingdom Metazoa; phylum Arthropoda; class Insecta; order Diptera; family Tephritidae; genus Rhagoletis; species Rhagoletis cerasi. The sequence goes on from JAPVRG010086857.1 coordinate 7,883, forward strand.
TTAAGCAGGTTGATTTTCGTAGTGGGATTGCCAGCTTCGCCGGAGTGGCGAACCAGAAGGGCAATTAAATGCACAAAAGCGTCTATCCAGTGGAAGATTTTGGTACGAGCTTGCAATGGTGAATTACTTGGATCGTTGAGTATGCGATACACCAAATCGATGCAGATTTGTGTGGCTTGTCGGAAGAAGCGCGTTATCAAATCGTCAGTTTTCAAAATGCCATACATATTCATTTTTTGCACGAATGAGGTAAAGATCTTGGTTTCGCGCGACAAGTTGTTGGACTGATTATAAATGGAGACCCAGTCTTTAAGCAAGAATTCGGTCTTCTCTTGCAAGCCTGGCGGATCCTCACAGTCGTTTGACTGTGGTATCAGAAAGCAAAAAACAAAAAATCAGTACAAAGAATTAACTTTAAGCGTGTAATTTATAATTGTACACTTACTCGCACATGTTGCATGCCCGAGTGCATGTATTGTGTGGCACCAGCCAAATAGCGATCAGCACCGCCGAACGGTCCAGCATCCATCATATCGATTTGATGAGTCAACGCTTCTGGATAGCGATGACGGTTCTGTGGCAAACGTCCAAGCATCTCGAACGTGCCAGTCATTTCTGTTTCTAATGTGGTGCTCGAGCGTCCATCAAGCAGGCGTTCCATCAACGTCATAGCGAACGTGACAGCCATGTAATTATTGCCATTGTCCATGGCGTCGCGCAACAACAAATCGAATTGCGGCACATTGATGAAATGGGATGTGATTAGCAATTTGATCGCTTCCACGTTGTAGCGCACCTCGTCGCGTATATCGAAGATGCACTTGGTGATTGCGCGCTCCGTCACCCCTGCGCCGAATGTGTTCTGCAACAAGGTCAATATGCGCAAGTGTATATCACGGTACAGTTTCATTTGTTCTATGTGGTCGGGTATGTTCACAAGGCCCTCAACAAGCCCCTCCACAACACGTGTCAAGAGGTTTAGAGCCGATTCGTTATCACGGATGCGCCTTGTTACCATTAGAGCGTTGAGCAGCGCATGCATCTTGCCAGCCTGTAGCTGCAATGTTGACACATTAATGGTGCTGTTGAGGAAAGCTTCCATTTTGCCGGCTAAATCGGCATACATGAGACCGAGTTCGTCGGTGCCGAAAGAAGCAGGTGGTATCTCCTGCGGCTTGGGCAAGAATAGAGCAATATCGCGCTCAGTCATGGGCTGGAACCCTGGTATGTTGCGTGCAAACTCCGCGTACACAGCGAATTGTGTATGTGGAATGCCGCCTACTTTCAAACGAACTTGCTCTGGCATGCGCTCTGTCTGGTAGGCCAATGTCTGCGTGTCATAGAAGCGACTGAAAAGAAAATTTGTAATCTGGGAATTAATTTACAAGCTCAAACTAAAAATTTCAATCTTAACCTACCCTCCTTCATCTCTGGTCATTTTGCGTGTGTCGAAGTCAGTGGCCATACGTCGATCAATTTCGGGCGTTGACTTCTCAGCAGCTGTCTTTTGTATGAAAGCGCAGGCGAGCTCGACATTGTCATTGCTTAACTGTATTGAAGCGGCTTCGATTTCCTGATAATTAGGTCCACCAGTAAGTGCCGATAGGAAAGCTTTACGTATATTATTTGTCAGAGTCTGGGATAAGGAGTCTTTACAAGTAATCATAGCCATGCCAGCCGATAAGTAGCGCACCATTTGATGTGCAGCTGTGCGCATACGGTTCTCATCTGGATCGAGCGCGAAATCTTTGCGCACAATCTGCTCTGTGGTGGTCACAGCGATACGGACGCTACGATCTACAACCGGTTGCAGCCACTCGGTGATTGTGCGTTCAATTGCGTTCAGCACAATGTGTTTTAAGCCGGGGTTGGCGTGCAAGATTGTGATGTTCGGCGAAAGCACCACATGTTGAGCGATTAGGTGAAAATTCGCTATATTGATGTCCACGAAGGAGAAACGTGGCTCTGGCGCTTGCATAATAACCTGCCCGGCTGATTCGTTGCTGATGCTAGGCGAAGGCACTATACCGCCTGGGGCATTGCTACCAGCGCCGCTGCCAACACCACTTCCACCGCCCATAATCAAGGCTTGTGCGTCTGGATCATTGGGTGCCATTTGTCCAGGGCCCGGTGTTTGGCGTTGTTGTTGTTGTTGTTGGCGTTGTGACGGTTGCTGTTGTTGTTGTTGTTCTTGTTGTGGCGGTGCCTCGTTACTCTTTGGCTTCGGTTGCGACATCTGGTATTCGATGGTCATAGCACGCGAAGGATCTTTTAGGTAGACAATTGGCTTCAATTTCTGTAAATCAATATTTAACGTCTTGCAAAGCACTTCAATTTCGAACTTTAAATTAAGTTTCAATTCAGGCTCCTGATGCAATTCGCCAAGCACACTCATGATAGCCATTGTCCATGGGTTTGGTGTTTTGAAAACCTTCGACTTGTGCGACGACTCCAAAATCTTGGCTACAAATGGCACAACAAAGAGCAATTCTTGTTGTCCCTTGTGATAGGCCTCGGCTAGTAATGTCTTCAAGTCTAATTCGATTTGCAGTATGGGCTTATTGCGACCCAGCGTCATCATGCCCAACCAATGACCGAGATTTTTCAATAAACTGCGATCAGAGAAATTAATTACACCCTTGTCGGAACGCAATAAGACTTTGATGTTGCGTAATGTCTCCTTGGTGACATATTTATTGATTTCGGGATTCTTCAATGCCTCCAAGAAGTTGAAATACAGTGAGTGAAAGTTGAACTCCAATGAAGCACGCTTTAGCACCAGATACTGTGCTAGCCAGGGCCAATATTCCTTGGTCATAATCTCTTTAATCTCTTCACATTTCTGCGGAATATTCAGTTGACTCAAATTATTGAATATGAATGCGGTTTTGTCTTGTACAGGTTCGGGAGGTATAGTGATTTTTTCCTCCTGATTAGCCACCAATAATGTATCAATATTAGTTGCACTGGCGATAGATTTCATACGCGAAGCGTGTATAGACTGAGCAACAACCATGGTTTTTTGTTGAGTCGGCGTTGTGACTAAGTTGCCTTTAAAGTAAATTTAGCAAAATTAGAACATGCGTACGCATATTAGTCATTTTTTTATCCCTTTATAATACCTAAGATAAAAATATTACGCTCAAAACTTTCTACTAAATGGAATATAAATTATCGAAATTGCTTGATTTTAATTTTAATTTGTATAACGTATTCCTATCAATTGATTAATCATTTGATTGCGGAAATCATTTTTTTT
>JAPVRG010086869.1:0-13468 GCA_029783565.1 Rhagoletis cerasi
GGCGGTGAATGCTCCTCGTTAAAATGTGATAGAAAGTTAGTAGTCGAGTCGACAGTGGTCTCATCGTCATCCAAATCTTCGAAAGCTTTTTGCAACAATTCATCCAACTATAAGCATTTATTGCATTGAAGATGGGTTGTTTTACATGCAATTATAAAATACATAAATAAATTTTCATACAAACCTCTTCTTTGTGACGCTTTTGATCTGCCAGCGCCTCTTCCTCAGCAGCGCGATCTAGGCTTGTGTTGACGTTGATGCTTTCTGTGCCTTGGAATAAACTCATCACTGCTGCTTTATTTATTTACCTCAGTATGTATGAGACATTTTACACACAGAATTTAAATAAATTGAATATTTAACCGAATATTGTACACACCGCGCCGGCGTTGTTTTTTTTTTTATTATTTGTTGGCTGTTGGCGATGCCAGCATCATCTAGTGTTGAGTAGTTGAAAGAAATGGAATGTGCGCACACAATTAGCGTGTTCCCTTACAAAGATGTGATAAATGCATAATTCAATAATTAAGATTGTTGCCGGAAACGAAGTGCAAAATGGAACATGACAAAAAGTTGCGAAAATAAGAGTACGGCTGATAAGAAAATATTTAAAACTAACCCAAATTTATAGTCAAAATAAAGTAGACTCCAATATTAGTTGCAGCTTTTTGGCAGATATATCATAGAAAATTGGCCATAAAGAGCGACTGGATAAAAATTAACATCGACATACAACGCAGTTAACTGAAAATTGGCCGAAAAAGTTACAAATATAGTACCTACAAAATCAACACTGGCGATGAAAATTATTCTGGCGATGAAAATTATTCTAATCGTGATATTTGAATCATGACATTTATTACAGCCTGACCACATCGAAAACGACGAGCTACAGACCACAGCTGTCAAATTATTTTTGCACGTATTCGTAAGTCGATAATTATTCTGGCGACGATACGGCAACACAGCGACTAGCTAAAAATGTAGCTGTGGCCGGATTAGATCTATTTCTATTTTTCGAGCGACAGATAAGGTTCTTCCTCTTCTTTTATGTCAAATTCATACAAATTCATGATGTAGCTGCTGCGTTATAAAAAACCAAGGCACCGTCGACAAATCGTTTAGATTATGTAGATAAAACCTTAATGTCGTGTCGTGTGGTAATGTCGGGTTCGATGTGTTCATAGCTTTAACGTTAGAGCTGCAAAACTATCGATGGTACTGTCGATAGTTTTATTTTTGAAAAAAAAAAACATCGATTGTTGTCGGGCAATAGTCGATAGTTTCGATAATGCCGGTGCATTGAAATTTTGTGATAAATAAGTGACGCTGTGAATTTAAGTAAGAAAAATATTTAGAATTTCACGCTTAAGAAGCAATATTTATACTTACATATTATACACATTTTGTTCGAAGTTGAAGTTCCCCTACATATACAATACGATAGTATACGATACTATCAATGGTATTTTTCAAACTATCGAAAATATCGAATGGCGTCACTATCCATAGTTTTGCAGCGCTAAATGACGTTGGCGCTGAAATATCGATTGATCGCGATTCAAATCTCAAATTATTTTAAAATTTTGAAAAAGTATTTTTGAATTGGAAAATCACGAATCAATTGATTTGCCCGACAACTCAAATCACAAATAAAATTTATTTCAATTTTACTTATTATATATATTTATATTGTATTTATTTTATTTTATTTTCTCTTTTTTTTATCATGTTTATTTCTTATTTGGTTGACGAATCACAAATAAGTTTTGTTTTTTATTTGCCCGATGAAACAAATCACAAATAAATTTTTTTCATTATTTAATTCGTCTAACAAATAATAAATTTATATTATTATTTAGGATTTGATACAACTTTCATTTCAGAAATCAAATTTATTTTTGGATTTGTGTTTTACTAATTTAAAATCATGACCCTAATCCGTGTCGCCTTTCGAATCGCAAAAATAATTAACGATATAGGCTTAACAACGAACGAAAAATGACACTGAAGATGGCACAATGCCTAATCCTGTTTGTCTCCAAACCAAAACTGACAAAGTATGATGGAAGTTCGATTCAAAATACATCATACTTATCGCTCGTATCAATATTTTTATTTGCAGTATTATTCTTTTTTGGACTCCAAAAATGGATACTGCTGTTTTTTCCAAACTACGAAAATATCCTTTTTTGCTATCTAAATTTTTTAATGCACAGAAGTAGTGTAAATTTATCAGTCTTGATACAAAACGATATAGGCTAACAGGGAATCGTTCATGGAAACATGTTATAGAACTCATATATATGGGGACATATTTTGATCAGGTTTGATTTATTTTCTTTTGTTTGTTGAATATTTATAACTTTTTTATAAGTCTAGTTTATTATATAATACTTAAACACCATATAAATCCACATTTCAAACTTTGTAAAGAAAGTCAACAAATTTTCACAACAAGGGCCATTCTATTGTGACTTCTGGTGATCAATTGTGAATTATAACTATGTCGTCGGAACTTATACAACAGTGAAGGATATTTTTTAATATAGACAAATAACTAATGTAAAAAATTCCTTTCAAAAAAATACCAAACAATTTATAAGTCCTTTGTTACTATTATTTGAAAAAAAATGTGACTGGTGGGACACTGAAAATCCCTCTATTTTACTTTTGTAACCTCAAAGACGAATTTTGTTCAAACCACTTAATTTTTACCAATATTTTTTTTTTTTGTGTTGTAAGACACATACTATAAGCTTTCGTTTTCATTAAAAATTAGGCTAATATAATCTTCATAGAAATATTTAAAAATATTTAAAATTGTGACTGGTGGGACAGGTCCTTGTGACTGATGTAAAGTAATTATGTATGAAGTCAAAGTTTCCATAGACAAAAATTACATTTTCTTTTCATTTTTTTAATGTTTTCACACAGATAAATGAAATGTAGCCATTTACTGAAATAGGTAGAATTAAAGCATTTTATATAATTTTTCGTTTTCCTTTTGCATGGAATGACCCACAACAAACTTTTAGAAATACCTTTCAGAAATAATCCAAGTGTAGCCCATTAAATTCTAGTACAATAAAGTGTAAGTTTTAAGAGGCTATGAATTCGCGTTGATTTTTGATAATTTTTTTGGCTGATATTATTTTCCCATGCAACACCGTTAGCAAAAAATTAAAATCAAAAAAAATCAGAAATTACTTCAAACTAGAAAATTTTCGTTTTGCAACTTTGTTAAATTTTTACGGGTTCCTTATTTTTTTCTTGAAAAAACTGTTTCGAAATATAACTTATACTCGTACTGTAAAAAATTATTTTTTTTTTTAATGTAGGTACTGCGAAACGGAATTTTTTCGCAGTAATATACAGTTTTTTGTTCGAAAAGAGAAACGAACATGTCGGAAGTATCAACCAAAAAAAAAAATTACTAGAACTTTTAAAATCCGGTACCTGGTTAGATAAGCCTTTCGAGCCAGCATCCGGAACGTATGAGAAATATTAATAAAGAAAACCACAAGTTTTTCTAAACGAAATAACTTTTCGACAGTAGTTATTTTTGTCAGTTGAGCCGCATATAGCTGAAAACTCAATCAATCAATCGTCGTTTGGAAGCAAGCTAACAGCTGCTGAATTCCTCTTCTTGTATGCAGGCTTATCGCATGTTCCATGGAATTCGCGGTAGAGCTTATTTGTTAGGTTCATACAAAAAAAAATAAAATAAATATTAGCGGTAACATAAATTTCTTAATATTTTCTTTTATTTTTCATCATGATTTTTGCCTTATTTTCAAAAAAAGATTTTGTTTTTAGATTTTTTCGTGTTTTTTGTATATTTTATTAATATTATACAGACTGTCCATTCATGTTCACTAACGCAGATATATTGGGACATTTATCTAATTTCTCGGCGTCGATTTGGAAATCCTTGGACATACGTTTCCAACTTTGCGCATCGAAGTAGTAGAATTTTCCTTGATTATTACCAGGAATTCGAGTAATCCATATTTTCTCTTCTATGTGAAATCTCCAATCGCGGCCATAACTATGGGAGAAACAGAAAGAAGAAAAAATTAACTTGAAGCCAATTTTTTAATGCAATTTAATGTAGCTTTCCATTCAACATAAAAAATGTAAATTTTGATATAAATTTTTTCGAACATAAAAATTGTTAGAAGAAACTCAACATTCAAAATCGTTTTTGTGTTAACACAGGGACCACTATTATTCCCATATTAGTTGATTTGTTTGTAAAATATTAGTCTTACAGTTCCGCCGCAGCCATCATTTGCCAAATGTCGCCGATATTCGTGTAAAACAAGAAAAAAAGCAGATCTTCTTGCAGCTTATTCAGTAACGGTGCGGATAGTTTATCCTTTATCGCGTAATTGATCAGATATTCGGTTGGCACGTTGCATTCAACGTCTTGTACTCTGCAAGCAAAAAAAAAAAATACATATACAATTAGTATTATATTTAACAATAAAATGAAAATCGAATAGGATATTATTACTACAGACCTGCAGGGGTGATCCGCAAACGGTCCGGCGAATGTAGGATGTAAACTTTCCTGTGAATTCAAATTCAGACCAAGGCCGGTAAGATCATTTCCTAACGCTAACGTCACCAAATTCGGATCCGATTCCGCCGCTCGTATGAATGTAAGGAGACCCACCATGCCGAATTGGTTATTCACCATACTCGCTGGGATGTTTGTGACCTTGCCTAAATATGGATTGTATAGCAAATGAAATTGAAAATAAGTAAGGGGGGAAAATTTTTACGTAAATGCAATTGTCTCATATACAGTACGTAGTAAGTAAGTACATATGCTATGTATGCATGTATGCAGGTACTTTGATGTGTAGAGATGGGAATAGAGAAAAGCCACAATGTAATAATGAGTAACAATTTATTGAAACGAAAAACAACGATGAATGAGCCAATCTTAAATATTTGAGTCCAAAAAGTTGAATAACATATTTAATGCAACTAAGCTGGTGCATGTAAAGTCGGCTTTAAATAGCAAATAGTTCACACAACAGAAATAAGAAATTCATTTTTTCTTCAAAGTTTAGAAAATAATCTAAGGGCCTGTGAAAATCAGTAGAAAGGTTCTATGGTGAAACTTCTTACTTACTGTGCCAATTCGTAACTTTTTACTGCTGGAAATTTTTGGCAGTTGCTTTGATGCAGAAGAAGTTAGGCAATTAAAATTCACTAATTTACAAAAAAAAATATAATTTTTCTGATTTCAATTCTTGTGGAACTGAAAGCCATGCATTTATTAGACAGTAAGCGATAATATTAAAACAAAAAAAAAAACATTTCAAAACCGTCAGGTAAGAGTGATTCTTGCTGTCAAATTTTTTACTAGTCCTGCCGACTCGTTAATTTTTATCTACCTCATTGTTGTCAAAAATCTACTATCCAGAGTACTTTTCTATTAATGGACACAGGCCCTAAATTCCTGACTGAAATTATAAGAAACGCGTTCTAGAGACAAGAATAAATCAATGTTTAAATCGATAGCTTAAATCGATATCACTAAAAATTTAGCTTTCTTCTCCTTTGACGTCAGTGAAGGGAAATGAGCATAAAAAATAATCATGGCGAACTGTTGGATCTTTGTAAAGAAATACTACATATAAATTATCGCTAGCTTAAAAAGATAAAATAAATAATCTTCTATATTACTTTAGTTAGTGAAAAACAACTGCAATCAAATTTGCTGCGAACTATCAGGTTCCGATTTTTTTTATAAAAGATAAGATTAAAAAATAAATTCTTTACCGTTATATCGTTAATAAAATAGACTAAACCTAACATATCGATAAACAAGTATACATTTTATCGATATCTAAGTATAATAATCGACTGGCTTCGTATTGTCTTCAAGGGTCATCATGTACTTTGCAACAAGCTAACTAGCTAATTATAAATTGTTAGTATATTATGTATCTTATCTTTTTGGTATAAATTTAAAATAGCCTATTAGACACTCGAAATTATAAAGTGTTTTTAGTAATAACTGAGGGAACAGTTGCCACAAGTCATTGGCTGTGCAAGAAACTAGAAATGGCGGATTGACTACTAATCTGTTGAGCTTTTTCTGAGAATAGGGCCTTATACATGAAAATACTTTAATAACTGAAAATTCCTGCTGGCGTTTTTAACTTAATAAACAAACAAAAAATTAGGTTGAAAAAATCAGAAATGCGATCCCTTTAAATTAAGTTTTAATTATTAGCAATATTAGAAAAAAAATTAAAAAATTTGCTGCAACGTTCTAACCATTCCCATCTCAAGTTTCTTCTTTCTTTATTTTTTCTTTTTTTTGGATTTTTTTTTTGCAAATATTTGTGTGCGTGAGTGCATTTTTTTTTTGTTTTGCAAAAACTAAAACAATTGAAAGTACAAAAGCAAAAAAATTAAAATATGAGAAACGCTTAACAAAAATTTACCATCAGGTGAAGTTTGCACTCCGCTTTTCACAAGTTTATCATTGCTGGAATTATCGTGCTGATGGTCGATGCCTCTACCACTACTGCCGCCACCACTACTACCGCTAACGCCAACGCCACTCCCAACGGCACCTAACCCACTGCCGCCCACAATTGAGTTCATCGCCTTCTCCGCACCGTCCAAATTGTTCTCCGTGATGCCCGAATTCGTTGTACCGTCGGAGATTTGAGTGCCCGGTAACGCAGGGAAATCTTCATTCGACATTGTGAATTCCGATTGTTCCGACGTTGGTTGTTTCACCATGCCGACTGTAGTATATATGTATGTATACACATGTACGGATTTATATACATATATGTATATATATTTGTGCGTCAAGGCGTAGATTACGACGGATGGATCGGTTTTTGGCATTCGGAAACGACGTGAATTTAGACGAAAACGAGAACAAGAAAACAGAAACGGAATACCCCATTATGAGGAGAGCGTTGCCACATGACATTGACTATATGTATTTATATATAAAATTTTATCTAAACAATTACTTGGTAATTTAATTTTTGTTTAGTTTTTATGCATGAAACTTTGATTATTATTTTGTGTGTTGTTTTTCTTTTTCTTTTTTGGTATGATATTATTATATTATTTATGAATATTGAAAATGTTTTCCAGTTACATACGATCTGGAGTTGGTTACACCACAACCACAATGTGTTTAGCGCTAAAAGGATCGATCTTCTTTTGCACATACAGCATTTATGTATGTCGATATGTAATATGTGTATGAGTTTAATGTTTGATTAGAAAAATTCAAACATACATATGTATGTACATCGGTATTAAGTATACAAATGTAAGAAATAGATAGGCGAAAAGAGAAATATGTATTAATATAAGATTATATAATTTTGTTTTTGTGTTCATAATAATAGCAACACCTTCGCAGTGTAATTGGCATGCATGCATGAATCAATTTTATTCATTAGAATTCGCACTAAACAGGAAGTGGAATTTGAAAACTATTGTCGCAGTTGCAAAACAGATAATGGAGTTAGTCAGCAAAACTGAGTGAATGAAATTTGCGATTTATCATCCACATCCTTTTATTTTCAGCTCGTTTCGATTTTCATCTTTATATAGGTTGCATTCCAAAGCGTCAAAATACAAAGCATCCGTCTCTTTTATTTCTAAACCGCAGTAGATTCTAATGCCAAATATGCGCAACCACGGTTAGATGCTACTTTTCAACTAGGTTGCGCAAGTTAGACTTATTAATCCAGTGCGGTTTAGAAATAAAAGAGACTGATGCTTAGCATTTTGACGTTTTGGGATGCAGCCTTACTTTTCAAATGGTACATATTTGGAGCCATGTGGATTGCTCAGCATAAATGCTGAACCGATTTGAATTATACATACATACATATATAACATAGCTATCAAACACCCCGCCATTGCAGTATGGTCCCAATGCCTGTTTTTCTGGCCAAAACTAATTGCGGCTAAATAAGTAATGATTTTAAAATATATGAATTTTTTAGTGATTGGCATATGGACGTATCCACCAGAACGTCAACCGCGAAGAAAAAAACAAAAGTTATATATCTAACGTATTTATGGGCAAATTTGACAGCTTTTTGTAATATATGCTGGCTATGTAAGCAGAAACATTTTTGCGAAAAATGGTCTTGCTAGGTGGCGCCAGTAACAAGATATTTTGAAAACCCGTATTTATGGTCCGATTTGGCTCAATTTTGGCATGTGTAGTTGAAACATCGTAAGTCATAGATTGCCAAAAATTTACCTGCTAGGTGGCACTGAAGTCAAAATAAAAAGTATATACTACATAAAAATCATGCTTTTTTTGCGTTAAAAATTCGTTTAAAACCAAAATTAACAAAAATATAATGGTGGAAAAAATGTCGCGTGCGACAAGTCCCGTGCGACAGTGATTAAAATTAAATTAAAAAAAGTATGAATTATTTATGGGTCAAATCAAAATCAGTTTTAGAGACATCAATGCACAACATTCTGAAATTAGTCCAGTTGAAATATTGCCCTAGATTTCGCTGAAATCGGCGTTTCAATTGTTGGCCGCGAAAACCACTTCTGTTTTTGTCGCGTGCGAATGCCTTGGTTTTTTGCAGTTATCTTGAAAACGAAACGTTGACCAAAATCAATTTTAGCACCAATTATAGGGCTAATTGAGAGCTATAAGTTAATCCTATTGTCAAAATAAAAAAAAACGTTTTAGATTATGGTTTTCTTCAGTTTGAATGTGTACGATGGTCAAGTTCGACATGATGGAAAGGCCCGATTTCTCACATTTTTGTAAAAAAAAAAATTTAACCCTTGACGACCGAGCGGTCTAAAGGGGTCACTTTTTAATTTGTAGTTTTATTAAAAAAGTTTGAATGCAGTTTTTTTTTCAAATATTAGTATGAAAGAAGAAGGAAAGGTCACTTAGTTATAAAAACTAATTATACACTGGCTATTTTTGAAAAATATTGCCAAATTGTTTTAATTTCAATTTAAAACCTGAAAAGTCTGAATTTCCTAAATTGCCTACTGAAAAGTTAAGAGGAGCTACCTTTGCAGCAACAAAATTGTAAATAGCCTTTTATTCCCTCTCCTTCTCAGAAAACGCAAAAAATCGCAACCCAAAATATGGTGACGTAAGCTTACAAGATATAATACTTTCATCCTTGAATAACTGTATCTTAGCCAAACCTTGCCCAAATATCCTAGGCTTATATAATGTTAGGATTTAAGAAAAACCTAATAATTTATGGGCAGCAAAGAAAATGAAAGTTTAACACCAAAACCAAATCGCAATATTTTGTTATCATACATTTTTAATATCTACTCACTCGCAGCTTTAGTCTTCATACCAACGGTTTTTAGGAATGTGTTCTAACATCTTAATAACAGCAATTAAAATGTATGCTTTATATCTCACTCAATCGAATTTTTAATCGTACAAAAATAAGTAGACTGCCGATTGGTTACTACATAACGGCAAACAAAGTTAGCCATCCTATGTTTTACAGTATTATCTAAAATATGGCATCAAAAAGTGTTATTCAACACATGTAAAAAACTATTTTTGGCCACAAAAACTGGCATTGGGACCAATATGTATTGAAAAGCGTTAAGAATTGTTCGCTCCATATCTCAAGAGTAATGCATAGGGACAAAAACTACGATCTACAAATCTCTTATCATGCCCGTCCTTTAATATATCGCATAAACATGGACGATGTCGAACAGATGAGAACTATTCTGCCTAAGATCTATGACCCTGTTAACATGGGCGACGGGTACCGAAGATGAAATGACGAACTTTATGAGCTTTTTAACGATATTGACATAGTTAAGCGTATAAAAAACAACGATTGCGCTAGCTGGGGTATGTTGTACGCTTGGATGACGACGCTTCAGTGAAAATGGCCTTCGACTCCTCATCTATGGGCGGGCAACGAAATTAAGGGCGCCCACGAACACAATGGACGGACCTAGCGTATTTAAATTACTGTTAAGCGTGGTAATTTAGGGTAATCACATCGCCATATTACCACAAAAAATTACAGATCTAAAAATTAGTCAGATTTCAAGCTGAGGCGAGAACACAGAACAAAAAATAGGAGAGGAGTACAAAAAACCTGACAGGGCAGTTAAATCTATAGATAACTGTGCCTATTTTTAGGATTAAAAAAAATTTCATTTTAATTTCAATGTCAAGAAAATTTATAACAGACCAGCAGATTTTTATTCTATAATAAAAGATGATTAGCTTCAAATTTAAGTAATAAGTTTGAAAGTTTTTTTAACACGAAGCGCAAAAAATTTAATGTCTAATTAGGCATCACTATTTTTATGAACACAATTATATGAGTATCAATAGATAAAACGATAGTTCGAGCTAATTGTATAAGAAGAAGGAACAGAAGTGGCGGCGAAATTCGCGCATGCGCTTTTGAGATAAGATAAAAAACAAAAAATTATATGCTCCGACACCGCCAGCTTAATGCATAAGAAGAATGCTCAATGTGTTAAATATGTATACATGTAGTACATTAATTATATACTTTTTCAAAACAATGGCACTTCAAATTTAAAATTATACTTAAATTTGTCAGTTTTGATGACTCGGAAAAAACTCTTAGGCGGCCACAGCGCCAATCATGTATTTTTGTACATGAAAACACAAACATCTACAGTTTGTCGAAGTGTCTATGGAATTTAATTATTCCATGGGCAACTATTGACGTACTTGACCAAATTAAATGATTAAAAAGGAATTTCCAGTTTTAACAATTTGCTAACTCTCTGAGTACAAAGATAAGAGAGAAAAAGAGAAAAACCATCGTCTGAGTAACATTCAACAAAAACTGCGAATTGTTCAAATAAATGTTCTGCACACACATGGAGCAAACTTGGATGACTTAAAATTAATTAATTTAAATACATATAATAATAATAATAATAAAGGAAAAATAAGGATATCGTTGAAGAACTCACAAGAGGTAAAGAAATTACCATAAGGTTTGCTTCCCGGTGGCTGGAGGGGATTCGTCTGAGGCAGTGATTGATCATTCTGGCCACGCACATTCGTCAACGATGGAAATTCCGTTGGATCGAGTAGCGCGGGCGTAGCCGCATCTCCACTGCCACCAAACACATTGGGAAAACCACTTGCACCACCTCCAGTACCATAGCCACCGCGACCCGATTGCATAAAGCTGCCCATATTCGACTGTGAGAAGAAATAAAGTCATGTGTGAGATGTGTTTTAAAACTTGATTGGTGAAGGGAAATTAAATGAAGTTTCAAATACTTACCATAGGGCCACCACCTAACGCCTGCATTGCTCGTCGTTCGAACGTTTGTTGACCAAATATATTCGCGCGACCACCTCTCGTTAACGCCGGACCGCCCACCGACAATTGTGCATTGCGATTCGGTGAGAGTTGAGGTTGTTGCGTTTGTCCATAATTCGCACCGCCTAAAGAGGAAAAGTGACAACAAATGTGTTTATTAGAAGACTGATACATGTTGTAACATTGAGAATAACCAAAACATTTTCACCGCTACTTGAATTTACAAAACGTAAAAGAACTGCAAGAGTTAATGCTATACTATCATTCATTTACACCCCATGTTAAAATTATAAACGCACCACATATTGAAAAGTTTTAAAAATTAATTTTTTACTTTAATTTTAATTAGTTACTAACATTAAAGAACAAAAAAAAATTGTTAAAACTTGTCAATATGTGCTGCGTTTATAATTTTGACACGTGGCGTATAGTCACGGATTAATCGAAAATGTTTCTCAATTACTAGACTGAGGGAAAAATTTTCCTTTCTAAACATATGTAATTCATAAACTGGTTGGGCCAACAGTCGCCAATACAAAGGACAACAATGAAATTAAGCTACATTGCACTCATCAAAAAGAAAGACTTTTGGCAGTGTAAAAATAGTGATGTTTTCGCTTTGTACTTCTAAATATTGGCTTTTCGATATGATATCTACTGCTTAGCCTTACTCAACTAACGGCATGCCCAAGAAATTCGATTCGCCGAAGTCAAACCAAGAGGAAAGCGCTTCCACAACCACACGAAAGTCTTTAAATCGCTCGCCGGTAGAAAGTTGTTGAAACGTTGACAACATACAACATACAACACCAGTGTGATCACCGGGTACTAGTAGGACTTCTGATGTCTCCCGATCATCATTTACATAACGAGCTCTATTTCTCCTGGTGCAGAAGCTTTGCTCAGCCAGCAGTTCCTGTTGGGACGATAACGCGTAGTCCACCCCATACCCATGTACGTCAGAACTCATCTCATGGATTCTAAAACCAAAGTTCAGGCTTACGTGCGCCGCCTGCTGAACCAAACAGACCAAAGATAGACTTTAAACGGCATTTATGGATAGGCAATTAATACCTTCGTCAACGCTCGCCACGTTAACGCCCTCATCAGAGACTAACCATTACCTATCACCTACCAGCGATTGACACTATATCGAGCCTACATAACCGGAACGGCGAAGATTTATGTCTGGTCAAGGCCTGACACTTCAGTATCATTCAATTTAATTTAAGTTGTTATAGCAACAACAAACATTCAAGTCAGATCTGACGGCACTAAGGAAAGCTCTCTCACTGGTGTCGCAGTCGTAACAATTAAGGCCACGAGTCCTTAAAATGTTTATGACGAAGTGCGTAAAAGCCTCTGGTGGTTAAACTACTAGTGAGGTAGGTCAGTATGATTTCTACTTTTGACGACTTTCCCTGGCTTCAGAAAAAGAACCACTATTGTTGTTTGTCTTTGTTTTTGTATATTACGAATCAAGTCTGATTTTTTGTGGGCCATATTTTGTGGGCTCAAAATGCAACCACTTCGCTACCAATTGGCCATGTGGGTGTACACAATTTACCACCTTGGTCGGGCTCGAGGCCGTACCTAAACCTCTGCCGTACTATGATGTATGATGAAATGAAAACCTGAATCAAATTTGGACATTTAAAGATATTAGGCGCGCCACTACGCCGGAATGTATGAAGCTCGCCAATGTGGACGTCGGGCTTAAACGGCTGTAGCTCAAATAAGTATATACTTTATGCACTCACATTTTTGATTTGGCTCGCAGCAACATTTTAAAATTCATGCAATTAAAACTTACCCGTTGGAAACATGCCAGACGTAGGTGTTACATGCCCGGAGAGTGAACTACCACCAAATCCACCTGTAGTTCGCCCCGTCATTGACGCGTTTGCTAAACTTCTCGGAGGTTGTTGAAAATTCAAATTCGCCATGTTCTGAAAAGAAAAATTAACTATTAAACTTATGTACAAATGGTATATTCTTATAAGGTGCGATAAAAAATTACACTATGCGATTCACTTAAACTCGTAGACTTTCCACTTTTTTGAGGCCTGATCTTGGTTGAGTAAAGCAATTTAATAACCAAGTTAGAAAATTGAAAAAAA